>MDKH01235121.1:0-15268 GCA_005239495.1 Nicotiana undulata
TCCAATTCCAGGCTGAATTCCAAATCACATAAAATCCTAAATTCCAATTCAGGTGCCGAAATATTCCCGGGTCATCAACAACCCGAGGCGAACACACTCCCAAATCTGAAATCATCATCCGGAGATACTGGAGCTATCAGAACTTGATTCCGAGGTCATTTGCTCAAAATGCTGCTCGGAACCAAAATCAGCCAAATAGGCTAGCCTTCAGGAACCAAGTGTTCCTGAACTGGCCAAAACACTTCCGAATCTCGAACTACCGGCCCACACAATTCATAAGGCACGAGTAGTCGCTATGGGAAGAGTCATTCACGGGAACGGATTCCCAACACACGAAACGACCGGCTGGGTCGTTACAGTCCTCCTCATTATGACTTGTAGCCTACACTCCAAACAATACTTAGGAATGTATTCATTCTGAATTTTGACCCATTCATTTCGTGTTTCACCCATTTTCTCATTCTTTATTTCCATACAAACCTTCTTAGGTAGGTCAACAAAAAAGTCGATCAAGACTTTAACACGAGCACAACTAGGCTTGGTTTTATTTATGGTAGCCATATCCAAATATAGTGGCTTTCCTACAACAGAAGCTAATGAGAACAAAAACTCTTTTACAAAAAAGGTTGGCCACAAATTTGGAAAAGAAATCCAAGCCAATGTCATTGTAGATTCTTCATTAACATTAAATTTAGCATCATATATCAGTGGCCTCATCTGGTACTCTTACCAACATTTAGCTTTAACATAACGAGTTCCTTAGGATGTCACGATAAGGAAGTCCTCAAACAAAGTTAAACGAATAAGTGCATGCCTATCCCAAGGAATCCAACGTTACACTCACCTTTAACTCCACATTGAAGGGGGATAATTCTTTGTAATTCCTGCAGATCATGCCAACCTTAAGAGAATTTACCAAAAATAGCATATTGTAAGCCTTCAATAATGTTCATATGATTCACCTCCTCCTATGTAAACTTAACTAAAGGTTCGCCATGTAAAAAAGTAACCGGTTTGATAGGAATAGCTGGAACACTATTGGTGGTAGGGTTTATGTGCATGGGGGTATTTAATGAAGTAGATTTAAGGATTTTTGAGAAATCAATAGGTGGATTAGTGGCTGAATTGTTGTTTAAAGGTTGGGGAATGCTATTAGGAGGCACCCTAGTCCTCGTAGGAGGCTGGTTGCCGGCCAAATTGGCCATGGGAGGCAGTCTCCTAGAGATCGCCTATGAATCACCCAAATCACCAGAGAGGAGAGCTCTCAAGCGTGCTAGATATTTTTTTTTTGAGCTTTCTCTTGCTTTGCAAGAGTTTTTCCTTCTTTTGTTGGAGCTCTGTTTCTTTGCTTTTGTGGATTTTCTCCCTTTGTTGGATTTCTTTTTTAATTTGTGGGAGTCTCCTCCTTTTTGTTGGGTCATCCTTCTAAAGTTATAGAAGTTTCTCCTCCTTGTTGGATCCTTCTTTTTAATTGTGGAGTTTCCGCTCTTTTATCTTGAAGTCATCTCTTTGTTCGTCATGGCTTACATATCTTTCTCCCTTTAATGCTTTTCTCCTTCATTTTTGTCTTCACCGAAGTTGCACGTTTCCAGTGCGCTCGAGGGAGTCGGGCCAAAAGTGGAATAGTGCATTTTAGCACAAGGAAGGGTAAAGGCTATTACACCATATTGTGTACTAGTTAAAACAAGATTCAACTTGTGGCTTCTCTGTTGTTGATGAAAGAGAGTCACCACATAATATTTAAATGTATCCTAAGGTACTTATTTAAGTACTAAATGTCATATTTTTATTAGTCTGCTAATTGGTAGTATTATGGGTAAGTGTTCTTGTTCTTCTAAGGGGAAGATGTTAGGCACCCCTAAAAATCTACCTAAGGTAGCTTCATAAAAATATAGACTAGATTAATGTCTAATTATTTTTAATATGCCTTAACTAGTGTTAAAAAGAGTGTAGCTTACCATATATTAGGGCGTAATACTTATAAAGAAGCAGTGTAGTTTCAAAGAGGTATAGATTTAAGTAAGAGCCTTAGGAAAATAATGTTAGTACATATATGCTTGAAAAGAGCTTTGAAAGATAGGATGTTTGTTTGAAAAATGTGTAAAAGAGAGGCTAAGTTAAAGCACTTTGTTTCCAAAGACACGACAGTTCATATAAGTCAAATGAGGTGAAAATGAACCTAAGATATACCTTGGTTTTAAATAGTAGGCTTGAAAAAAACTATTTGAAAACCTTTGTTTGGACGGCAGTGCCTAGATCTTTTCGAAAAGAGTTGATTCTTTTTAGAAAATTAAACATGCGACTCAATTGTGGTTTTTCCTTTTGAAAGAGGGACTTACGCCTTTGTTATGCCGTTTGGGCTTCAAAATCTCTAATAAAAGAGTTAACAAAGCATAATGAATTATTAATAGCTCATGACTAGCGGATGTAGAATTAGTTAATAACTAATGCCTCTTCTAATCCTAGGTTCTTTCTGGCTTGCCTAAGTTATTTTATGAGTTAAAAGATAAAATAAGCATTCAATCAAATATGTAATTGTCATATACATGTGAGATTAAACGACAGGAAACATAGTAAAGAGTAACAACATGGTGCAACAGTAGGATAACGAAAACAGTAAATAAAGGAGCGAATGGAAAGAAAGGACTCTAGTATTTGGGCCTCAAAGAGGCTGGCCTAGCACTAACAGTAACGAGCGTGAGCTGATTCTGAACCTTTTGACACATAGTAGGGCTGAACTTGGGCATGAGTTCTTAAAGAACTCAGCAGGCCCAAATCATTGTACATGTTTAAAAAGGAAAAGAGAAGGTCATTAGAAAAACAATATTATATACATGCCCATATATGAAAGTTGCAAGCAAAGAATAAAGGAAAAGATCATTAACATTATTTAAATACTAAGAAAGTCATACTAATGTGGAGGTTAAGTATAGTAAATGGTTCACATTGAACACCTTTCGTTATCATTAAACACCAAACCCAAAGAAATATCAAATGTCAATGAACCAAGGGTAAGGAGAGAATTATACTCATGGATGCCCCCTTTGAATCCCCATACACTTTAATTTTTCCAAGGGTCTCAATCACATGATATTTTGGATGATGGAGAAGAAGAAAAAGTTATCACACAATCGCTTGAATTGTTTTTTTTTGTTTGTCCAACTAGATTCTAAAACAAGGCCTAAGGCAATGCTTGCAGCGGGGAGAGCAACCTAACCTAGAGTTAAACCCTACTCCCAAATACGCGTAACCACTAACAACTCATTCTTCCCTACATGCCTAAATGCCAATGAGTCTCTTTCAGTGCAAACAAACTACTATGGCATTCCGTATCACAGAAGAATATTCTTTTTAAGCAGAATAACATAGGAAACACATAGAAACAATCCCCATTTCTTATAACAATAATTTTAGCTATAGGTCATTGATTAGCATACTAGACATACATGAAGCTCAAATTTCCAAAAACACACATAGACAGGAACATCATACTAGTTTTGCTGAAGAAACAAACAATTGGAATCAACATCTCAGAGGTAGATGAATAACACATAGTTTAGAACTGCAATAGCCTTGGGATGCATATGCTATTGCCTTAACATATTGATCACAAATTAGTTTAATACTAGGAATTAATACACATAGGTTAATAACACTACTTGAATCCTTTGATATCCTCAGTAAAGATTCAAAAAATGGCATAGGAAAGTTATTGTACTCAATCAGTAATAACAAATGGTTTCTCCAATACGTGATTCAATCCAGAATAACGGGGGGAAAGGGAGGGGTGAGTGCAGTTTCAAGACATCGTTCAAAAGGATGAAGTATTGAGGGATAAATAAAGATTCATGCAAAACTTCTACACATACAGAGGCTTCAACTAAAATTATGACCTCACAAGACAGGATGAATCTCAAACATTATAAAATTAGATTGTCAGTACCATTAAGGGCGTAAGAACAAAGGAAACATTGTACTACACAGGCTTAACTCATCTGTTCATACTAAGGTTGATAGATAGACATGCTGGAGTTGTATTGAAGTTACAGAAACAATTAGCATTCAAGTCCAAGAGACACAACTACAATCAAACTCCTAAGAGGTAGGTTGATTATAACAAAATATCACTGATGCTCAAAAAACGTTCTTCCTAGTAGAACTTCTTACAACTAACAGTTTGACATAGATGTAAAGCATTCAGTGAGGACTCAAAGAATACTTAAGGATTAACAAGCATTCATGTAAAGAAAGGAAAACATTTTAAATACTCAGACTTAACAAGCCTTAACCAAATGATGCATGATCACACTATGTACTTTTATGTATGTTCTAGCTAGAATCATCTAACAACAACCTAAGTATAGAATAACAAAACTCAAAAGTGTATGGCATGATAAGCATGAAGACTATAACAACATGAAAGGAAACTCTGAAGTCTATGTAGATAGGAGAAATCATTAAGGAAAGTTAAGCATCTTAACCACATTGTCTATTCAATACAAAGATTGAAGTCATAAAGGTCACTCATCCTACTCAATCAATATTAAATAAATATAACAACTCATCACATATCATCAACAAGTCACAGTAAATCAAAATAAATAATTACAGATTGATAACAATTATTATAAACGAAGAAGTTCACAGGAAAATAATAGCATGCTCATGATTTTCGAATAAAACAATTAAAAGATAAAAGGATGGGAGTGTACTTTCATGACCCGAAATCCCACCTTCGGGCCATGACTGCGTCTAACGTTGAACCCGTTAGACAAGCCAACGTTTGAACTAAATAAAACTCATAACAACTAAAATGAACAGGATGACAAGGGCAACTATGATTAACAATATGAAAGTTAACGAATTACAAAAATAATATGGCAAGCTTCGAAATAAAACCCATAAATATAACCCAGAACTGGTTTCACATACTCACGAATTGTCTAAGAGATTACTAAATACAAAGGTCTGAAATAAGTACATATGACTATCTTTGAAACTATAAGATAAGACAGAGTTGAAAATGAAGGGTAGAAGGTGACTCCAAGTCCCACGAACGTCTGCGGATCTAACTCGACATCTCCTGTATGAACTGATGAAATTCTCTGACCGTCAGTGACCACCGGGTCCGGCTGCGTAGTCTGCAAAACATAAAGAAGTGCAGGTGTAACATCAGTACAACCGACCCCATGTACTGAGTAAGTGCCGAGTCTAACCTCGGCGAAGTAGTGATGAGGCTAGGACCGAGAACAATATATGTACTGGAACAATTCTATATAATAACAGGAAAGATATTGGCGGAAATAAGCAAGAAAAAAACAGATACGGGGAGAACATGCTGGGGGTAAAAGGGGCAGCAAATACTAGCATAGTGGAACAGGGTAACAACTAAAATGTAATAGTAAAAACAGGAATTTAACACCTCAGAACAGATAATGAATAACACAAGGCACGGCATGTCCCCTCATGCATCACCACACAAATCACTCTGCATGGAATGTCCCCTCGTGCATCAAACAGTAACACATCGGCACAGCATGTCCCCTTGTGCGATAACAATAACAATCAACACGGCATGTCCCCTCGTGTGATAAATAATAATCAATCAGCATGACATGTCCTCTCGTGCGATAAATAATAAACGGTCAACACAGCATGTCCCCTCGTGTGACAAATAATAAACAATCAGCACGGGATGTCCCCTCTTGCGATAAATAATAAATGGTCAACACGGCATGTCCCCTCATGTGACAAATAATAAACAATCAGCATGGCATGTCCCCTCGTGTGATAAATAATAAACGATCAACACGACATGTCCCCTCGTGCGATAAATAATATAAAAGCAGCAATATAATGTGAAAATCAACAATGAGAAGTCTCAAGTGTACGGAAATACTCAATAAAATTCTAACGCCCCGGCAAGGGACTCAACTATAACCAACTTCGCATAAGAAATACAATATCAACAGTAAAAGCCTCAACTGAAACAAATAACACAATAACTCCCCATGTCATGGAACAACATCAAGGTATCACTTCTAAATCACCAATTACTCACAGTACAAAGAATATTAAGAACACGGTATGATTCATCACAATTGACTCACGGGCATGCTTGACCGCAACATATGGGCACTCGTCACCCCGCCTATACGTTGGACATGAATTACACATAGCAAATAAGACTCTATACCTAATCCCTCAAGCTAAGGTTAGGCCAAACACTTACCTCGGCTCCAAAATGCAAGTCAAGCCTCAATCACAACCTTTCCTCTCGAATCCAACTCCGAATCGATAATATCTAGACATAATGGACTTATTAACATCAACAATTACTCAATAAACCAATTCCAAGGCCTAATAATACATTTTCTACTATTCTTCCAAAAATACTAAATTTCGACCCCGGGCGCACATGCTCGAATCCCGAAAATTCACGGAAGAATCACTCACCCATAGCCTAAGGATCATTAATATGAAGTTTCTACTTGAATTCATAGCATTAATTGGATAGTTCACCAAATTCCCAAAAGTCCCATTTACTACTCCAAAACCAAGATTTTTCTAAGATTTAGTAGTTTATTCCCTTGACCATTCATGAATTAAACTAGTAAAACAGAGTGAAATTACTTACCTCTACTGGAAATGGGTCGAGGAATGGTTTCTCAAGCTCTTAGGACCCTTCAATGGAGGTTGGAATAGGTGTAAATGAAGGAAACCCGAGTTTTGACACTTAAATACAGGATGCCTACAGGGGTTTCTGCACCTGCGACCCTGGGATCGCACCTGCGGTCCCGCACCTGCGGAAAAAGGCCGGGGGAGCTGGGTTCGCTCCTGCGGAGTTCAAGGCCGCACCTACGGAAAAAGAACCGCACCTGCGGAAGATGCGCACCTGCGAGGCTGGGACAGCAGGAGCGGTCCCGCACCTGCGGCTGGGCAACCGCACCTGCGGTCACACCAGCTACAGCTGCACCAGCAATGTTTTAGCTAGGTTTTAGCCCCGTTGGGGGTTTGGGAGGAACCTGGGCCCACCCGAGCCCCCGTCCAAAAATACCAACAAGTCCCAAATCATTATACGGGCTTGCTCGAGCCCACGAAACACTCAAAACAACGCAAAAACTAAAAATCACATCCCAAAACCCCTAAATTCATAACTTAAGACTTTCAAACTCTAGATTTCTATAAATATTTGCTGGACCGACCTATACGACTCGGAATGACATCAAATTTTGCAGGAAAGTTATAAATGACCATACAGAACTATTCCCGGTCTCGGAATCACATTCGGACCTTGATAGCATAAAATCACGTTCCAAACCAAATTTCGAATTCTATGAAAATCCTCAAAACTTCATTAACTCTCAATTTCCCATTTTTGATCTGAAACATGTCAAATCAAGCATGTTCCTTACCAAATTTCACAGATAACTCAAATAACACATATTGAACCCGTTCCGGGCTCTGGAACCATAATACGGGCCCGACAACACAGGTTTCACATAGAGGTTCATTTTCATAAGCCTTTATTATTTTCAGAAAACAATTTTCTTAAAAAATTCATTTCTCGGACTTGGGTCCTCGGAATTCGATTCCGGGCATACGCCCAAGTCCCATATTTTCCTACGGTCCTTCCAAGACCGCCAGATCACGGGTCCGGGTCTGTTTACCAAAAATATTGACCAAAGTCAACTTTAATCGATTAATTATTGTAAAGTCAACTCTTTATCAAGTTTCCACATAAAGGCTTCCCGGCTATGCGCCCGGGCTGCGCACGCACATCGAGGTGAGATTAATGAAGGCTTTCGAGGCCTCGAAACACAGTCATATATAAATTTACATAAGATGACCCTTTTGGGTCATCATAGTCTCCACCTCTAAAGCAAATATTCGTCCTCGAACGGACATAGAAAGGTACCCTAATCGGGGAAAACGTGGGGATATCGGCTCCGCATATCGGACTCGGACTCCTAAGTGGCTGCCTCAACAGGCTGACCTCTCCACTGAACACGAATCGAAGGATAACTCTTCAATCTCAACTGACGAACCTGCCGAGCTAATATGGCTACTGGCTCTTCCTCATACGACAAATCCTTGTCCAACTGGACACCGCTGAAATCCAGTACATGAGATGGATCCGCAATATACCTCCGAAGCATAGACACGTGGAATACCGGATGCACAACTGACAAACTAGGCGGCAAGGCAAGTCGATAGGCCACCTCTCCTACCTTATCCAATATCTCAAATGGTTCAATGTACCTAGGGCTCAACTTTCCCTTCTTCCCGAACCTCATCACGCCCTTCATAGGCGACACTCGAAGAAATACCCGGTCTCCTATCATGAATGCCAAGTCTCGAACTCTACGATTTGCATAACTCTTCTGCCTAGACTAAGCTGTACGAAGTCTATCCAAAATAATCTTCACCTTGTCCAAGGCATCCTGGACTAACTCAGAACCAAACAACCTAGCCTCTCCTGGCTCAAACCATCCGACTGGAGACCGACACCGTCTACCATACAATGCCTCGTACGGAGCCATATGAATGCTCGACTGATAGATGTTGTTGTAGGCAAACTCAGCTAAAGGCAAGAACTGGTCCCATGAACCACAAAAATCAACAACACAAGGCCGCAACATATCCTCCAAGATCTGAATAGTACGCTCGGCCTGTCCGTCCGTCTGAGGATGAAATGTTGTGCTCATCTAAATCTGTGTACCCAACTCTCGCTAAAAAACTTCCTAGAAATAGGAGGTAAACTTAGTACCTCTGTCTGATATAATGGATAAGGGCACACCATGCAATCGAAAAATCTCTCTCATATATATCTTTGCCAACTTCTCCGCTGAATATGAAACTGATACCAGAATGAAGTGCGCTGACTTGGTCAGCCTATCCACAACAATCCAAACCGCATCAAACATCCTCTGAGTCCGTGGGAGTCCAACTACAAAGTCCATGGTGATACGCTCCCACTTCCACCGGGTCTCTGGTGCTCGTATTTAACCAGCTGACAGTTCAAGCACCGAGCTACAGCTACAATATCCTTCTTCATCCTCCGCCACCAATAATGCTGCCGCAAATCCTGGTACATCTTTGCGACGCCCATATGAATGGAATACCGGGAACTATGGGCCTCTTATAGTATCAACTCACGAATACCATCAAGTACACAAATACGGCCCTGCATCCGCAGAACTCCCTCATCATCAATTGTAACCTTCTTGGCACCCCCGTGCCGGATTGTATCTCTAAGAACACATAAATGATGATCATCACACTGCCTTGACTGAATACGGTCATACAATGAAGAACGGGCCACGGTATGGGCCAACACACTGCCATTCTCAGAAACCTGCAACCTCACAAATCGGTTGGCTAAAGCCTGGACATCCAACGCCAGAAGTCGCTCCCCGACTGATAAATAAGCTAGACTGCCCATACTAGCTGACTTACGGCTCAAAGCATCGGCCACCACATTGGCCTTCCCCGGATGATAAAGAATGGTAATATCATAATCCTTCAGTAACTCTAACCACCTTCCCTGCCTCATATTCAACTCCTTTTGCCTGAATAGATACTGTAAACTCTTATGATCCGTAAACACCTCACAAGGCACACCATACAAGTAATGCCTCCAAAGCTTCAACGCATGGACCATAGCTGCAAGCTCCAGATCATGAATTGGATAGTTCTTTTCATGAACCTTCAACTGACGAGAAGCATAGGCTATGACTTTTCTATCTTGCATCAACATTGCACCAAGCCCAACCAGTGAAGAATCACAACACACGATATACGGCCCTGAACATGTGGACAAAACTAACATTGATGTCGTGGTCAAGGCTGTCTTGAGCTTCTGAAAGCTCGCCTCACACTCATTCGAACACCTAAACTGGGCACACTTCTGGGTCAACCAGGTCATCGGCGATAATAACCTGCTAAGCCAAAGATACTCCGAATTTCTGTAGCTGAAGTGGGCCTAAGCCAATCTCTGACTGCCGAAATCTTCTTGGGATCCACCTGAATACCCTCTGCCAACACAACATGGCCCAGAAATGCCACCGAACTCAACCAGAACTAACACTTAGAAAATTTGGCATACAACTGACTATCCCTCAGAGTCTGGAGGACGACTCTAAGGTGTTGCTCATGCTCCTCTCGGCTGCGAGAGTATATCAATATATCATCAATTAAAACAATAACGAACGAGTCTGAATAAGGCCTGAACACCCGGTTCATCAACTCCATAAAAGCAGTAGGGGCATTTGTCAACCCGAATGACATCACCAAGAACTCATAATGCACATAACGAGTGCGAAAAGCCGTCTTTGGTACATCAGACGCCCTAATCCTCAGCTGATGGTAACCAGATCTCAAGTCTATCTTGGAAAACACTGTAGCACCCTGAAGCTGGTCAAATAAATCATCAATCCTCGGCAGAGGATACTTGTTCTTGATAGTAACATTATTCAGCTGTCGGTAGTCGATACACATCCTCATTGAGCCATCTTTCTTCTTAACGAACAACATTGGGGCACCCCAAGGAGAAACACTAGGCCTAATGAAGCCTTTACCCAACAAGTCCTGCAACTAATCCTTCAGTTACTTCAACTCTGGCGGGGCCATACGATATGCGGAATAGAAATGGGCTGAGTGCCCTGAGCCACCTCGTTACAAAAGTCAATATCCCTGTCGGGTGGCATACCCGGCAGGTCCGCAGGGAAAACCTTTGGGAACTCACGAACCACAGGCACAGACTCCATAGAAGGAACCTCAGCGCTAGAATCACGAACATAGGGAAAATAGGCCAAACAACCCTTCTCGACCATACGCCGAGCCTTCATATAAGAAATAACTCTGCCGGAAGAATGGCTAGGAGTCCCTCTCCACACCAAACGAGGCACACCTGGCAAGGACAAGGTCTCTGTCTTGGCTTGACAGTCTAGAATAGCATGATAGAGAGATAGCCAATCCATCCCCAATATGACGTCAAAGTCCACCATATCCAGAAGAAAAAGATCAACCTGAGTCCCCATACCACCAATAACTACTAAGCAAGAACGGTAAACTCGATCTACCACTATAGAATCACCCTCCGGGGTAGACACATATACAAGAGCACTCAGGGAATCACGGGACATGCTCAAATAAAGGGAAAAATAGGAAGACACATAAGAGAAAGTAGAACCGGGATCGAATAACACCGAAGCATCTCGGCTGCAAACTTATACCGTACCTGTGATAACTGCGTCAGAGGCCTCAGCCTCGGGCCTGGACGGAATAGCATAGCAACGAGGCGGAGCCCCTCCTACCTGAACATCTCTGGTCTACCTACTACGGGCTGACCCCTACCTCTCATGACCTGCCCTCCACCTCTATGAGTCTGACCTCCACCTCTGGCACCACGACCACCCCTAGCTGGCTGAGGGGGCGAGGGTGCACCTGATGCGGGAACCATGGTACGAGAACCCTGATACGGAGAACCAGCAAAACCTCGGAGGGAAAACCTAAAAATATGCCCCATACCACCGCAAGTGTAGCAAGCCCTCGGCTACCGAGAATACTGACCCTGGAACTGTCCCTGACGACTAGAATGACTACCCTGAAGACTCTGAATCGGCGGTGCACTGATGGGAGCTGATGATGCATTGTGGGATGCCTGGAGTGTTGACTGATAAGGCCTAGGGGATGACCTCTACCAAATGAATCTCTGCCTCCAGATGAGGCACCACTGAAACGGCCGAAATGACGAGGTATCTTGTCAGACCCCTGACCACCACCCTAGGATAATACCATCTCAATGCGTCTGGCCACACCGGCTGCATCCTGAAAGGAAATATCAGTACCCGTCTCCCTGGCCATCTGAAGTCTGATAGGTTGGGCCAAACCCTCAATAAATCTCAAAACCCTCTCCCGATCAGTGGGAAGTATCATAAGTGCATGCCTGGCTAGAGTGATGAACCTAGTCTCGTACTGAGTGACAGACATAGATCCCTGCTGGAGGCGTTCAAACTGCCTTCGAAGATCCTCTCGCTGAGTAATGGGAAGAAACTTCCCCAAGAATAGCTCGGAGAACTGAGCCCAAGTCAATGGTGCAGACCGAGCTGGTCTGGTCAGGCAATAGTCTCTCTACCAAGTCTTGGCTGCGCCAGACAACCGAAAAGTAGCAAAGTCAACTCCATTGGACTCCACAACTCCCATGTTCCGAAGAACCTCATAACAGTTGTCTAAATAATCCTGGGGATCCTCTGATGGTGCACCAGCAAATGTAGTAGTGAATAACTTGGTGAAACGATCCAGTCTGCATAGAGCATCTGCTGACATAGTTGCACCCTCTGTTGCCGGTGCCACAATACCCGGTTGAGCTACTCCAGCTGTCTGGGGTACTGGAGCCTAAAACTGAGTGGCAAACTGCTCTGGGGTGTGAATAACAGGAGTCTGGGTCCCTCCCCCAGCCTGAGAACCAGCTGGTGCAGTAGGAAGAAAACCGGCCTGAGCCACGCTCTCCATAAGTCCCACCAAGCGTACTAGAGCGTCCTGAAGCACCGGGGTAGCAATGAACCCCTCTGGGACCTGAGGTGGTCCAACTGGGACTGTCTGAGTAGGAACCTCACCGGAAAAGTCTACATGTGGGTCCTCAACTAGAGCTGATGCTCTAGCTTTGCCTCGACCTCTAGCGCGGCCTTGGCCTCGGCCCCTCGTAGGAGCTGCAATAGGAGGATCAGGCTGTCGATCGGTCGATGAGGAAGCACGCGTCCTCGCCATTTGCGAGAGAGTAGGATAGAGAAGGTGACGCCAAGGCCCACGAACGTTTTCGGGTCTAACTCGATGTCTCCTGTATGAACTGATGAAATGCTCCGACCATCAGTGACCACCGGGTCCGGCTGCGTAGTCTGCACAACATAAAGCAGTGCAGGTGTAGCATCAGTACAACCGACCCCATGTACTGAGTAAGTGCCGAGCCTAACCTTGGCGAAGTAGTGACGAGGCTAGGACCGACAACAATATATGTACCTGCACAATTCTATATAATAACAGGAAAGATATCGGCGAAAATAGGCAAGTAAAAAAAGATACGGGGAGAACATGCTGGGGGTAAAAGGGGAAGCAAATACTAGCATAGTGGAACTTGGTAACAGCTGAAATGTAATAGTAAAAACAGGAATTTAACACCTCAGAACAGATAATGAATAACACAAGGCACGACATGTCCCCTCATGCATCACCTCACAAATTACTCGGCACGGAATGTCCCCTCGTGCATCAAACAGTAACACATCGGCACGGCATGTCCCCCAACTCCGCAGGTGCGAACCCAGCTCCCCTGGCCCTTTTCCGCAGGTGCGGCCATTTCTTTGCAGGTGCGGGACCGCAGGTGAGATCCCAGGGTCGCAGGTGCGGAAACCCCTGTAGGCATCCTGTATTTAAGTGTCAAAACTCGGGTTTCCTTCATTTATACCCATTCCATCCTCCATTGAAGGGTCCTAAGAGCTTGAGAAACCATTCCTCGACCCATTTCCAGTAGAGGTAAGTAATTTCACTCTATTTTACTAGTTTAATTCATGAATTGTCAAGGGAATTAACTACTAAATCTTAGAAAAATCTAGGTTTTGGAGTAGAAATGGCCGCACCTGCGGAAAAAGAACCGCACCTGCGGTCACACCAGCTACAGTTGCACCAGTAGTGTTTTAGCTGGTTTTTAGCCCCGTTGGGGGTCCGAGAGGCACCCGGGCTCACCCGAGCCCCTGTCCAAAAATACTAACAAATTTCAAATCATTATACGGACTTGCTCGAGCCCACAGACACTCAAAACAACGCTAAAACTCGAAATCACATCCCAAAACCCCTAAATTCATAACTTAAGACTTTCAAACTCTAGATTTCTATAAAAATGTGCTGGACCGGCCTATACGACTCGGAATGACATCCAATTTTTCAGGCAAGTTATAAATGACCATACGGAACTCTTCCTAGTCTCAGAATCACATTCGGACCTCGATAGCATAAAATCACGTTGCAAACCAAATTTCGAATTCTATGAAAATCCTCAAAACTTCATTAACTCTCAATTTCCCATTTTTGATCAGAAACATGTCAAATCAAGCTCGTTCCTTACCAAATTTCACAGATAACTCAAATAACATATATTGAACCTATTCCGGGATCTGGAACCATAATACGGGCCCGGCAACACAGGTTTCACATTGAGGTTCATTTTCATAAGCCTTTACTATTTTCAGAAAACAATTTTCTTAACAAATTCATTTCTCGGACTTGGGTCCTCGGAATTCGATTCCGGGCATACGCCCAAGTCCCATATTTTCCTACAGACCTTTTGGGACCGCACGATCACGGGTCCGGGTTCGTTTACCAAAAATATTGACCAAAGTCAACTTTAATCAATTAATTATTATAAATTCAACTCTTTATCAAGTTTCCACATAAAGGTTTCTCGGCTACGCGCCTGGGCTGCACGCACATCGAGGTAAGATTAACGAAGGCTTTCGGGGCCTCGGAACATAGTCATAATTAAATTTACATAAGATGGCCCTTTTGGGTCATCACATGTACTAACCTCCAATAGAGTAGCAAACCAAACAAAAGACATTTTTCTAGCGGTATAGAATCAAGAACTCACCTTGACCATTATAAGTCTCAGAATTAGAATATAGTTAGAATTCTAACTTGATATTTACTAGCCAAGATTAAAATTGATATTCGTTAAGTGATTTTGTGGTGTCTTTTATGAATCATTTATGTGTGCTAGGTTATGTAATGTGAGAACATTAAAATCCCCTATTTATAGTGGTTATAAAGCATTAGGGTTCCAAATTCAAATTGAAAGTGGAGAATGACGGACGAATGGTGATACAATCACAATCGAGTGAAAGTCTTAGAGAAATAGAGGGAAATCAGTAGCAATTTTACTTGAGCATAGGAAAACGAGAGACCGACCGTTAAAGCATGAGAGATCATCGGTCAGAACCCTAATACTTAGTGGTCATTGCATTTGACCTCTAGATATCACATATCAATGATGAAGCCAACTAATGTCTCATTGTAACGACCCGACCGGTCGTTTTGAGAACCAGCGCGTCGTTCAGTAGTTGGGAGTCATGAACAGCTTCATTTCGGGTATTGTGACTTGTGGGTATTGTCAATTTAGGGGGTTCGGGGTTAAATTGAATGGAAAATTCTAATTTCAGAAGCCTTAAGTTGAGGAAAATGAGTAAGACTGGAATTTTGAGTAAATTGTGATGAC
>ML266652.1:3537-26050 GCA_005239495.1 Nicotiana undulata
AATTTATTTTTTAGCGGGATGGGGTGGGGTGTGGGTGGATGGGGGTGGAGGTGGGTGGGTGGCGACGAAAAAAAACTTTTTGGAGAGAGAGCATGGAGTGGGGTTAGGTGGGTGGATGTGGGGTGGGTTGGTCAGGGTAAAAAATAGGGTGGGGAAGCTTGAGAAGGAGTTTTGGAAAATATTTTCCCTTCTCTTGATAGGGAAAATATTTTGAATTGATAAGAAAAATATTTTTCAATACATTTAAGTCAACCAAACATGAGAAAATTGAAAAATATTTTTTCCTTCGTAAGAGCGTTCAAAATATTTTTAGAATTTTAGTGACATATTTAAAACACAATAATTTTCCTGAACTATTTCTTCCAATAATATGTGTAACTTAGTATGTTATACTAAAAAATATGTGTATTGCGTAACAACTTAGTATCTGTATTTTAGTGTTATACCAAATACCATATTTTATATCAAATTTCTTATAAACATAAAATAAATACTATATTAATTACCAAAATATCGAATACCAAATATCCGAATACCAAATATCGATACAGTAATTCAGTATTTACCATATTATACGCTACACTGAGTACTATCAGTATCAAGGACCAAACGTAAACCCATTTTTCTGGGACAGGTCAGAAAAGGAAATAAGAAACAGAAACCAAAGCCTCAAGCCAGCACAAGACACCACACAACTGAAAAAATCAAAATAGTATGATCCTTTTTTCTTGATATTGGTAGAGAATAACACTGTATCGCAGTCAATGTTAATTAGTACGTATATAAATTATAAAAGAAGCATTTCATGTGGCCATTCTCTTTATTCAAATTACCGCGTGGTTTGCTCTATTCCCTAAATCCTTCACGTGTCATTTTGTTCTTTTTTCGAACTCATTTTTTTTATAATTATTTTCGGCCAATATTACTAAGGAGGGTGAGAATGAGAAAATGCATAAACTTACTTTTTTTAGTTTATATACATGCATCTATTGATTTGACGCAAATATTTTTTGAAAAGTAAAAAGATTATCAGATTTTCGTTAGCGGAACCAATTTATTTAACCAAAAAATAAAATATTTAGTCAAAGCCTATTTTTAGAATAACACGGGTTATTGAAAACTAAGAAATTCCTTACTTCCTCAATAGATCACTTGAAAGGAAATAAATTTTACAAAAAGATATTAAAATAATTTATTGTAAGCAAAAAAAAATAATTGTATTCCAATAGAAGTCAGAACGTGCCTTTACAGGTGAAATTCTCTCCCCTTATATAGGAGTTTACAAATATAACATTTTCTACCATTTATGACCGAATCATTATGAGCTTTAATGACATTAATGGTCTGTTATAATTGGTAATCGTAACTGTTTATGAATATTCTGTAACGATTCTGATTCCCCTTCCTCATTAATTGGAGGTTCATGAATTTTCCCTTTCTACAGTCTTGATTCATTCCGCCCGTGCCTCTTTAGCGACTATTGTAGGGTCGAATGTTGGTTCCCTTTTATCTCGTAGGTGATTGACTCGTACCTCTTGTAGCTCGTAATATTCTGGTTGTCATTTTTTCATTGTTCCACGTATCACGCTCTGTCAGTTAAATATAATTTCACGTGTATCACTTATTTACCACCAATACAGATAGTCCCCCCACTTACCGAATATTCTATAATTGAATATTTGGGAGGTTGTATGTATTTATGGCGGGAATTATTTGTCGTTATTTTCGAAGCATCATTGTTTTTTTTCAAAACCAACGCGTCGTATGTCACTTTCATTTAATGCATATGCCACGTGGCTTTCGATGATTGGATCTGCAATTCCTCAGCGCTTTTTAGGGATTTTTTGCAGCTGCGTCAGTCACGAAGTGACGGTTTCATTATGACGCTTCATCATGGCCTACTTTGTACGATGGTTACTTCTTCTTATAAATACCTCATGTCCTTCATCTCACATTGTTCTTCTTCTTCACTTCGTCCTTATTTTTCAGCACATATTGCTCTCTTAATTCCTTATACAACTATGTCTTCTTCAAGTCCCGATCCTCGCAATATAGTAATTGTTGATGAACTTCCTCTTTCATCTGCTCCTATTAGGAGTAGAAGCGGTGGCAGACTACGTATTTTAGGATCGTTGTCCATTCGTGGTTCTTCTTCTCAAACCAATACTGCTATTCCTTCTTCTTCTAAACATAGGGCTTCTTTAACCCCTAAATCTTCTGCTAGAAGTAGGGAATCAAGTGAACCTATGCGTGAACCAACGGTTGATGAAATCGTTCCGCAAGAATTTTCTTTCTCATCTGATCGTGAAACGATTAGGAACCAAGTTTCTTCTTTAGCCTCCCATGATCGTGCCGATCTTTATCCTACCCAGATTACTACTGGTTTGATTTCTCTTGTTCGAAGAGAATGATACTGGAAGTCTGACTTCCTAGTATTAGTTCCTGGTTCAAACCAAAGAATAACTTCATACCAGGCTGGCTATTCCTTTGTTTACACATATCCTTTTACTTTAGATTTTAGACCACCTATTGACCCAGTAATTATTAAATTTTGCCGTTTCTTTAATGTATTCCTAGGACAGATGGGTTCCATTATTTGGAGAGTCGTTGCATGTCTTCGATATCTATCCAACTTGGCTTCCTTGCCTTTCACCTTTCATCACTTGCTTCATCATGACTCCTCTAAATTATTTCGTGAAGGGGTGTTTACTCTCGTGGCCAGAAGCTAAAGGGTATTGGTTAGTCCTGAGGATGATAGAGACCATGGCTGGTATGCCCGCTTTGTTGCTGCTCCCACAAGTGCTTTGATGGGTGAAGAGAATATGCCCTTTCCAGAAAAGTGGGATTTTGCATGTAAGTTTAAGTTTTTGTTTTTATTTTTCTTTCTCTTTCTTGAAAAAAGTGAAACTTATACTCTCGTGGCTACTTTTTCAGCAACCATGGAAGTTTTTTAGGAGATCACCAACTTCCGTGCTTGGGTAGAAAAGTTATTGTCAGTTGCTCCCATGGAGAGAAGGTCTTGGAAATACCTTTCTCATATGTTTGGATGGAAAGTCAAAGCACACGGTACTCTTCCTTTTTAATTTTTATTCTTCTCTTTGTGTTAATTTAGGAGTTCCTAACTTTTCTCTTTTGCTAGAATTTCCCATTCGTGGTGTCAGTCCCACGTCTATTACTTCTTCAAGACTTTCTGTGTCTCTTGCTCAAGAGAGGTTTTGAGCTCTTCGTCGAAAAGGAAAGTGGATCTGAAAGTGAAGAGGAACAGGAAGAGGGTTCTTTGGTGCGCAGGCCTCGGGTTAGGAGGCGCGATGAAGTCACCCCTCTTCCAAGTTAAATACCTTCAAAGCTTTTAGATGAGCCCGAAAGTGCTACGTTAGTGATTTATGATGAAGAGATTAATGCTCCTCCTCATGATTATACTGATTAGTTGTTTACCCGTGGTTTTAATAGTGAAGACTTTGGTCCCGTTTCTGAAGAGTTGCCCCTTGCTTCTCTTCAAGTGTCAGTCCCAATTCATTCCCAAACTACCGTACCTGTTGTTATTGCTACTGCTCCTCATGTGACTGCTTCCACTTCCTCAACCATTCCTGTTGCTACTACTTCTCATGCAAAAGTTGGTCCTTCTAGTAGCAATAGAGCGATGAAAAATATTACAATTGAAGTCCTTGAGAGTGGTAATTTGCTGAAAAAATCTGGTCAAGCCGATGTATGGTTGAAGCCTTTGCTTGGCCCAGTTAAGAAGGCAACATTAGAGAGCAACAATTCCTTGACGTGGATGAATGATATTGTTCATTCATCTCTAAAGGTTCAAGTCTTAGCTTTTACTTCTCTTTTCCTCTTGGCTATTTACTTTTGTTTAACCATAACTTCTTTCTTTTCCTTTGTAGATCAACTTGATAGGCACGAAGCTTATGAAAAGGATTGTTCACACTGAGCAGCAAGGCCTTGATTATTGTATTGAAGCTGACAACTGGGGGGAACAATATGAGGGACTTCAATTGGAGAAGGAGGTTTTAGCTGAAGAGAAGTGTGCTTTGGAACAACAAGCGAAGATGGTTGCAACAAAATTGGCAATTGAAAAGGCTACTTCAAGTCAAGTTGGCAAAGACAATGATATCCTTGAGTCTTCATTTGCCGAACAACTTTTGAAAGCCACTAAAGAGATAAGGGGTTTGAAAGAACTTCTTAACCAGAAAGAGACTTATGCCGGTGAATTAGTTCAAACACTTACACAATCTCAAGAAGATCTATGTGCCTCTTCTGATAAGATCAAGTTCTTAGAGCACTCTCTCGCCCCCTTGGAAGACTGTCCATGATGCTTCTCAAGTTGAGAAAGAAGAGTTGAAGATAGATATTGAACAATGGGAGAAAGATTACGAGGCTCTATAAGATAAACTGACACTCGACGTGAGTTGAGCCTTTTTGAATACCCGCCTCGAGACTTTGATAGAGGCTAGCCAGGAAGATTTTGACCTGAATGTTGAGATCTCCAAAGCTAAAGAAACGATTAAAAAAACTCGCAAAGTCAAAAAAATTCCTCACCTTAGGTTAATGTTCCCGAAGGTGATGATCCCGCTCCTGGTGAAGTTGGTGTTCAAGCCCCTATTCCTCAAGCTGAATCTTCTCCCGTTGTTGATGAATCTCTTCATGCTGCTGATGATGACACCTTGGATGTTGCCCCTTAGTGTAGTTTTATTTGAAACTTTTTCATGGAAGTTTTTCTTTTCTTTTTTCCGTTTTGGAATGGATGTTGGTGTTTACCCTAGCTCGTTTTGGGGTCTGATAACATATAAATGTCTTAGTGTTAGCCAAGTTTAATATATAAATCGTTTCCTGTTTTGATGTTGAGTTTTTGTCTTTACTCTTTGGCTTGCATTAAAAATTCTCTAATATTTCGTGATTTTGATAAACACGAATTTTTATAAAAGAGGCCCCTTTTATAAACGGCACTAATGAAGAAGACGTATCCACTTCATATTGGTGTAAATATATGAGAGAAGTAGGAAAAGAAATACTTTGAAGAAATTTCATGAATAATTTGAGGAAGTTTCATGCTTTGAACTTTCAAATTATATAACACTTTACAAGTATACAAATAACTTTTTGTACAACATCTACAACTCTTTCATAACTATTTTTCTTGTAACATATTTAAAAATTTAGGGTCTATCTTGTAACCCATGACTAATTATTTCCCTTAACCTAAGCACTCGTAGGATCATGTAACTTATGTCTGCGAGTTTACACCTTATCAAGGCTATTACAAAGGTTTTTGACTCTGGCTTGTTTATTGGATCTTGACTTTTGACTTTTAGGCTGATCCAGGCTTGAATTCCGACTTTTAGTCTTGTTATCAGGCTTGAATTCTGACTTTTAGTCTTCTTTGCCATCATATCTACAGTCCCCCAAGTGTTAGAGTTTTGAAGTATGAAATCTCGAGCACATGATTCTTCATTCCATTTGGTACATTTCCTGAAAAGGAAAATACATACGGGACTCGGAGGTATACTTTTAGATGATGACTGCTTAACCCTTTTTATTTCCATCAGAAAGGTTGTAACACAGACCGAGAATAATTTTGTATCCCGCGTGTCTTTCATGTATAATATCATCATTTGATGTGGGCTAGCTTTTTGCCTATCATCTAAAATTGTTAGTATAATTTAAAGGAAAAAAATGAAATCATAATCGAGTGATACCTGTCCGTGGGTACTTCTTTTGCCTAGAAGTAATACTTCTTTAAATGAACAACATTCCAATTCTAAGGTAGTACCTTGCCTTCCATGTTTTCCAACTTATAAGCACCTTTTCCAGTGATACTTCGAATCTTATAAGGACCTTCCCAATTTGGATTCAACTTTCCTGCACCAGTTGTTTTTGTTGATTGTAAAACCTTTTTGAGAACGAAGTCCCCAATTTTGAAGTATCTAAGATGAGCTTTCCTGTTGTAGTATTGCTCAATAATTTGCTTCTGAGCTGCCATTCTTATTAGAGTTGCTTCTCTCCTTTCCTCGAGTAAATCTAAATTCGTTCTTATCTCTTCACTATTTGATTCCTCAGTTACTTGTGTAAATCTCGTACTTGGCTCACCTATTTCAACTTGAATTAAGGCTTCATCACCATAAACTAGTGAAAATAGAGTTTCTCTCATGCCTGTCTTTGTTGTCGTTCGATAAGCCCATAGTACTCCTGGTAACACCTCGGGCCAATATCCTTTTGATTCCTCTAATATCTTCTTCAAATTATTAATAATAATCTTGTTTGTTGACTCAGCTTGTCCATTAGCCACGGGATGATAAGGTGAGGAAGTTATTCGTTTGATTTTCCAACTCTGAAAAAATTCAGTGACTTTCGTGCCTATAAACTGTGGGCCATTATCACATACTATTTCTCTTGGCACTCCGAATCGGCATATAATATTTCGCCAAATAAAATCCATGACTTCCTTCTGTCGCACCTGTTTGAAGGCTCCTGCCTCTACCCATTTGGAAAATAATTTGTTAAGACTAACAAAATCATACCTTTCGTTTAGCTTGTGGCAATGGTCCCACGATATCCATTCCCCACTTCATGAATGGCCACGGAGAATAACCGTATGTAATTCTGCTGGACGGTGCATGTTATTGCCATATCGTTGACATTTATCACACTTGGCTACAAATTTTTCTGCATCTTCTTCCATTTTCAGCCAGTAGTATCTCGCTCTAATTAAAGTTTCTTCCTCCTGCGTGATTTCCACAGCGTCCCTCGTATACTTCTCTCATCACATACTTTGTCTGAGCAGGTCCAAGTCATATTGCTAAAGGTCCACCGAACATCTTTTGATATAAATTTCCTCGTATTAATCAGTAACGAGCAGCTTTTCGTCGAAGTCCCCTGCATCTGGTTAACTACCAGTTGAGAATCACTTTTAATTATGATTTTCTCTATAGCGAGTTCTCGTGCCAGTTCCAAACCTACAATCACAGCCTCATACTCTGCTTCATTATTAGTATTAACATTTTATTGCTTGTCTTACACTTTCTCACGAAGGTGGGATAAAAACAATAATCAAACATGCTCCTTTAATATTCGAGGAGCCATCAGTAAATAGAGTCCATGTACCTGGATTAGATCTGGTGAACACATGTAGTTCCTTTTCTGCTTCAGGAACTATTTCTGTGTTGAAATCCGCTACAAAATCTGCTGAAATTTGTGATTTTATTGCAGTTCTAGGTTGGTACATGATATTATATTCGCTGAGTTCTATAGCCCATTTAGCTAATCTTCCTGACAATTCTTGTTTATGTAATATATTCCTTAGAGGATAAGCAGTTACTACAGAGATAGAGTGGCATTGAAAATAAGGTCTATATTTTCTTGATGCCATAAGTAATGCTAAAGCAAGTTTTTCTAAGTGAGAATATCGAGTCTCAGCATCCAACAAAGATTTACTAACATAATAAATTGGAGATTGTTTACCTTTATCTTCTAGGACTAAAACTGCACTTACTGTCATTTCTGAAACTACGAGATAATCGAGTAACCTCTCTCCATCTTTTGGTTTACCCAGCAGGGGTGGATTTGACAAATATGCTTTTAGATTTTTGAGGGCTTGTTGGCATTCCTAAGTCCATTCAAACTCACATGTTGGGATCAAACTAGGTTTGTTGTTGTTGTTGTTGTAATACTGAAAAGAATTTGAAACTTTTCTCTGAAGATTTGGAAATAAATCTTTCCAAAGCTGCTATTCTTCCTGTAAATCTTTATACCTCTTTTTGCTCATGAGTACGTCTGAAATTTCTTCAATGGCTTTGATATGTGCAGGGTTCACTTCACTACCTCTGTTAGATACAAGAAAACCTAAAAACTTACCTGAAGCCACACCGAAAGCACATTTTTTTAAGTTTAATTTCATATTATATCTACGGAGGATTTCGAAGGTGTTTGATAGATGTTGAATGTGATCTCCCGCTCGTGCAAATTTGACTAGCATATCATCGATATATACTTCCATAGTTTTTCACAGGTGTTCTTGAAACATTTTAGTCACCAACCTTTGATACGTGTCCCCAGCTTTCAAACCAAAAGGCATGACTTTGTAACAATAAGTCCTCCTGTCCGTAATAAACAAAGTTTTTTCCTCATCTAGGGGATCCATCTTTATTTGATTATAGCCTGAATATGCATCTAAAAACCTCAACAGCTCATGGCCGGTAGAATCAATCAATTGATCTATATGTGGTAAAAGGAATGAATCTTTTGGGAATGCTTCATTTTAATTAGTATAATCTACGCATACCCGCTATTTTCCATTCTTTTTTGGAACTACCACAGTATTAGCTAATCAATTAGGGTATTTTACCTCTCGTATTGAACCGATTTTTAAGGTTTTTGTACCTCATCCTGAATCACTTTATTTTTGAAAGAGCCTTGCTTACTCTTCTTTTGCTTGAAAAGTGGGTACCAGGGATCTTCATTTAGTTTGTGGGTCATCACCTCTGGAGGTATATCTGTCATATCTGAATGCGACCAGGCAAAACAATATGTATTAGCTTTTAAAAATTCAATCAACTTACCCATCATCTTTGGGCTTAGCTTTGCTCCAATATATACTTTTCGTTCTGGCCATAGCTCAAGTAATACAACAACCTCTAGCTCTTCAATCATTGTTTTGATGTTTTCATTCTCCTCTGGTTCTTAAATGACACTAGGTCTCGAATCTACATCTGTTTTCCTCGAGCCACTTTCAGCTGAGATCTGATTTACCTCATCTTCAACGGGATTATTATTCATATCTTCATTCATCATGTGTGATTCCACCACTGAATTAATATTCTTAGAAACTTGTTGTTCTCTATGGATTTGCCGAATTCCCCATTGTGAAGGAAATTTAATGACTTGATGTAGCGTAGATGGTACGACATCCATGTCATGAATCCATGGCCTCCCAAGAATCACGTTATAGTCCATGTCCATGTCTATTACTTGGAACTTGGTGTCTTTGATAACTCCTTCTGCAAACGTTGTGAGCACTATTTCTCCTTTTGTAATAACAGTTGAATTACCGAACCCAGATAAGTATCGTTCTTTTGGCACTAACTGGTAGTAAATTTCGGTGTCTTTTTCGCAACTTTGTATGTTACACCATTGACTTCTTCTCCTCCACTTATAACGTTAACTATTCTTTTTGGAGACGGAGATTTTGGAAGTTCTTGTCTATTTTTCATATAAGATTGCTTGCCTTACTTGCTGAATAAGTCGGTCAAATAACCTTGTTCAGATGCTCTACTTCACCTTGTAACAATCTGCAATCAGTTGTTTTATGGACATGATCATTATGAAATTCACACCATAAATCTGGATATCTTCTCCTTGGGTTTGACCTCATTTACTTTGGACACCACACCTTATATCGCGTACTCCGTAGAACAACTACTAACTCAGATGTGCTAATATTGAAACTATAATCACCAATCCTTGCATTCGTGTTGGCATATCTATCACGTACATCTCGTTCTGAACCTGGACGATGATCTCGCATCTCTGTTCCTCGACCTAGAATCAAACCGTACATTTTCTGGCTTAGACCGTGAGTCTCGCGCTACGGGTCCCATATACGGCTTGTATATATTTTTACCGGACCTCTTTTCAGACTCTAACCGCCTCGAATTTGTTCTTTTATCCACCCTTGATTGTGCGACAATATCTTCTTCAATCCGCAGCTTGGTGATGTACCTGTTATATACATCGTTCCATGTTGTGGCAGGGAATTCTCGTAAGCTTTCCATGAGTCTTTTCGTGGCTTCTGAACTCTTTTCATTCAAATTACTTGCGAACGTCATGGCTTCCCAATTATTAGGTACTCGAGGAAGCATCATTCTCTCTTGTTGAAATCTATCCACAAACTCACTGGGTAACTCAGTGTCTCCTTGTTTTACTTTGAAGATATCTTTCATCCTTTTTTTAATTTTTTCAGCTCCAGAATGTGCTTTTAAGAATAAATTTGCAAGCTCAACAAAAGAATCAATAGAATTTTTAGGTAAAAGATAATACAATGTTAAAGCCCCTTTCGTGAGTGTTTCTCCAAATTTTTTGACCAAAACTGACTCAATTTATTTCTTGGTAAAATCATTGCCTTTTACGCCTGTTGTGAATGCAGTTACATGATCACGTGGATAAGTTGTTCCATCATATTTTGGGATGTCAGGCATTTTGAACTTCTTAGGAAAGGGCAGTGGGGCCGCGCTCGGCTTACAGGGTTGTTGTGAATACTTGTCGATATCCATCCCCTTAAATCACAAGTGGTACACCCGGTATTTATTCAATGTGGTCGTTTTGCTCTTTCATCTGCTTCTGCAAAGTTAGTACCAAAATTTGTATAATAGAGTTATTTGGTGTACCTGACCTCCCATCACGTGATTCATTAGGAGTTCCTCCGCTTCCTGAATTGGCAAGCCCCGAGCGTGGATTTTCTATGGTTGCAGTAATATTTGGGGGAGGTGTTGGTGGTGCAGTTGGAAATCCCTTTACAAAAGCTTAGAGAGCATTGTTCACATGTTCAGTGATCAATTGCTTCAGGGCATCTTGCTCAATGGTCTGCTCATCTCCATGTTTGTTCATTTGTGTGAGACGCGGATCTTTCATGTGTTCCTTCTCGAGAATGACGTGGAGATTCTTATTGTGAAGGAATTGCATATCCTCCCACCTGTTGGTTGTTCGTCACTTTCGTGTACCCATCGGACGACAACCCTTTCGGGGGTTCCTTAGGGACCGATTCACTCTGCGTAGATTGACTGAACGCAGAAAACCTTCCACTGGCAGGCGATCGTGTTTTTCACAGGATTTTTCGTTACTCATGTCAGCATTCTCACTTCTGATATCTCCAGGTCTTGTCACCAAAAACCTTCCCCGATTGACAGAACGTTCCGCTACTGACACTTGAAAAAGCAGCTTTCAAGGTCTCGTCGCTTCGGTGAATCACTTGAGCCCTGATACATTTTCGGTGCCATGGAGCTAGACCAGTGAGCTATTACGCTTTCTTCAAAGGATGGCTGCTTCCAAGCCCACCTCCTGGTTGTCATCGCTCGATCACTTCCTTTTCCACTAAGTGATTGCTTAGGGACCTTAGCGTACGATCTGGGCTGTTTCCCTCTCGACTTTGGATCTTAGCACCCAAAAAGTCTGTCTGTACAAACGATCTAGGCCTGTTGACAGTTGACATGATTTGGTTGTGAGAAAGAAGGATTTGGAAAGTAAAAAGATTATCAGATTCCCGGTAACGGAACCAATTTATTTAACCAAAAAATAAGATTTTTAGTCAACGCCTATTTTTAGAAGAACACGGGTTACTGATAACCAAGATATTCCTTACTTCCTCAATAGATCACTTGAAAGGAAATAAAATTGACAAAAAGATATTAAAATAATTGATTATAAGCAAAGAATAAATGTATTCCAATAGAAGTCAGAACATGCCTTTACAAGTGAAATTCTCCCCTTATATAGGAGCTTATAAATATAACGTTTCCTACCATTTATGGCCGAATCATTATGAGCTTTAATGACATTAATTGTCCCTTATAATTGGTAATCGAAATTATTTATGAAGTTCTGTAAAGATTCTGATTCCCCTTCCTTCTTAATTGGAAGTTCGTGAATCTTCCCTTTTTACAGTCTTAAATTCCGCCCGTGCCTCTTCAACGACTATTTTAGGTTCGAGTGTTGGTTCCCTTTCTCTCGTGGGTGATTGCTCGTACCTCTTGTAGTTCGTAATATTCCAGTTGTCATTTTTTTTATTGTTTCACATATCACGCTTTGTCAGTTAAATATAATTTACGTGTATCACTTATTTACCACCAATACACTAGCTCTAGTTTTAAAAATAAGGAATGAGAATAAGCAAGACCTGAACATTGGAATGAGTACCAGAATACAAAATAAGAATTTCATGTGGCCATTCTCTTTATTCAAATTAACGTGTGCTTTGCTCTATTCCCTAAATCTTTCATGTGTCATCTTGTTCTTTTTTAAAACTCTTTTTTTTTCCGGCCAATATTACTAAGGAGGGTAAGAATGGGAAAATACTTGCACAAACTTATTTTTTTACATTAAACCAAGCAATTTAATCTTTAAGGGCATAAGTTGAAGTGATACTAATATAGGATCTCACTATAATCAAGTGACAAAAGTTTATATGTATGACACATGTTTTGTATTTATATTGATTTGGAGTAATATTTTTCCCGTGAAAGTGTGCTCTAGTTTGAAAATAAGGAATGAGAATAAGCAAGAATTAAACATTGGAAAAAAAAAAGCAGCCCGATGCACGAAGTATCTCATATTCATGCAAGGCCCATGAAAAAATCGCACATCAAGAATATGAATGTAAGCGGTCTATCCTAATACTTGATTGATTCCACGACTCAAACTCATAACGTATAGGTCATACAAAAATAATTTTACCGTTTACTCTAAGGTTACCTTTGAACTAAACATTGGAATGTGTAACAAAAATTACATGCAACTAAGCAGTATATTTAAACAAGAAAGAAAAACATGTACATTTGGGCATGGAGGGTGAGGAGAGGAGGGCAGGAGGCAATAATAAAATTTAAGATTGAAGTGTGTGCACACGTGCAAACATGTGTGTAAACCTGTTGGAAACTCCTCCCAAGTAACCATATGCACACGTGCATACATGTGTCTGTGAATGTGTGTAAAAATAGGGCATGTGAATTCAGGGGCGGAGTTAGAATGTGACTTATAGGTTTGGTCGAACTCAGTAATTTTTGTTTAAATTATGTATTTAATTTAAGAAATTCATCGAATATATATAAGTTTATTAATTTAAAATCCAATAACTTAAAATAATTATATTTTCCAATTCATAAACTTCAAATCTTAACTCCGCCTATGTGAATTCTTTGATAATAACACAATCAAATTTCAAGCACAATGACTGTATGCACAGTCACTTCAGATTTAGAAAAGGTTTCTTCGAGATCAATCTGTTTTCTATTTTAATTTTAAAGGGAGGTCCACATTTATTAACTCTGCTCACAAAAACTTTGGCAGATAAAAATTATTACTTTATTATTTTTGTTAATAATTTAATTCGACATGAAATTTAAAAAATAAATAAATATTTTGAACATTTTTGGCATTAAACATGCTATAACATTTGTGTGGTTATAAGACTTTTAAAATTTATAGTATTAAACATGCCATAACATTTGTGTGACTATAAGAGTTTTTCATTAAACATAAAATGAAAAGTTTAAATTAAATAATTTCCAAATATAAAAATATATCGTATTTTTTGTAACAAACTAATAAAATAATTATGTTACATAAATTAGAACGGACAAAGTAATTACCTGACGTTTATATGCCTTTACTGAGATTTAAACTCTGACCTTCCATATACTTTACTTTTAATTATTGACTACTAGGTTATACATTTAAATGCACACAAGAAAGCATTCTGCATTAGCAATCAGAAGTGACACATAATTTAGAGTTAGTGACTTTTGTATTAAGTTTGAATTACTAGATATACATTATTATCTAATTAAACACTACTACAAATTCGGCGAAAACCGATCAAGAAAAATTGATCAACTTTGATCGGTCAAAGTTGTGGTTTATCAAAATTATTATTAATTTTTTTTTACGATGGTCGGTTTTTCAATTAAAATAAATAAATATTAATATTTAAAAAACGACCAAAATTAGTCGGTTAATTCGGCGGTCATTTTAAAAAATCGACCAACTTTGATCGGTAATTTTATTTTTTAATAAAATAAAATTAAAGAGTATAAATAAAATAAAAAAGAAAATCTTAAAACAAAATGCACCAATGGTCTAGTGGTAGAATAGTATCCTGCCACAGTAAAGACCCCTGTTCGACTCCAGATGGTGAATCTTTTGATTACATAATTAAAATACCGACCAACTTTGATCGGTTTTTTTTTGCAATATTTTTTTTGAATTTAATTGACCGACCAACTTTGGTCGGTATTCCTTTTCGACCATCAAAATACCGTCCACACGTAAATTATCACATTTTGGTCGGTAATTGGCCATAACCAATTAATTTTGATCAGTTTTTTTGATCGTTTTTTAGCGAATTTTTAGTAGTGAAAATCGATGAGTTCATGTGGAAGCATTAGGTCATTTGGACTAACACTGTTTGAAGAGCATAATTTTTTACCAAGTGCATAATTTATTTAAGTCCCACTTGATTTTATATTAAACAACAGTATCATACTTTTTCTGGCAAATTTGCAGTATACAATGTTTGAACAATTAGAGTACTAGAATTAGGCACCTTCTAGTTTGACTGCTTCACTGACTAAGCTGACTGCCACACGTTCTTGATCCTGTTCTGCCTAATACTATATTTAATCTATAAAAAATCTAAATCCCCCAGCTTCTTGTTAGAATCCATGTTTCAATTATCCTTAAAGTACGTTTAAGGACAACAACAACAACATATTCAGTATTATCTCACACCTTGAGATCTGAAGAGGGTAATGTGTACGCAGACCTTACCTTACCTTGTGAGGATAGGGAGGTTGTTTTCAATAAAGTCTCGACCGGAAAAGCATAAGCATCACATTAATGATCCTTAAAGTACGATTAAAGGGAAGTAATATCTCCTTTTTGATCTAGGTCTCATCCCCTACTTCAAATATATTAGACACTTGCCCTACTACGATAATAACAACATGCCTAATGTAATTTCGTAAGTAAGGTGTGTATACGGACCTTACCCTTACATTATACAGATAAATAATCTGTTGTTTAAAAACCCTTGGCTCAAGAAAAACAAAAACATAGATGTTTAAAGGAAATACGGTAGTGAAAAAGTCATGAACAAAAAGGCATATATAAATTCATAATTTGAATTAAATTAGTTGGAGTAGAAAGTAACTAGTGTAAATAACAATTACTGTTGAAGGCGGAATCAATTAGTCATATTCACTACAAAGATTCATTCCACTTCTATATTCAAAAGGAAATCCACTTAAACAAAATTTCCCCCCATGAGGAACAAATTTAACAGTTATTAATCTACCACCGTACAACATTGAGCAAACATGGAAAGTAGAAATATCAATTGGCAATACCAATTGACATTTCCAGCACATAACATTAAGCAAACATGGAAAGAAGAAGCATAGGTACAACTTTTTTCAATGTTTTTTGGGGTGACGGTGGCCGCAGAGCCTGGATTTTTATTAAGGATAGTCAAAATATAAAGAAACAAACTCATCAAGAAAAAAGAAAAAAAAAAAATATATATATATATATATATATTAAAAAAAAAAAATTACCGAACTAAACAGTATAATTTTCTGACGAATGAGTGTCGGCTGACACCTCTTGGGTGCATGTGGCTCCCCCATAGTGTGGTCGTAGGAATTAAGAACATCACCCTAATGGGAGTGGTGGAGCTAGAATGTGATTTATGGACTCATCCAAACTTAATAGTTTTAGTCTCTCAACTTATTTCTATTAAGAAATTTATTACATTTGTATAGAAGGTAGATTCAGAAATTCATTACTAACATTTATTATTACTATTAATTTAAAACTCACAAAGTTTAAGTTATGAAGCAGAGTCTTGAAGCAATAGTAAAGTTTTTTCAGTATTATCTATAGGTTACGCGTTCGAGTCGTGAAATCAATTACTAAAAACTTACAATATAGTAAGTTTCCTACATCGCATCCTTTTAGGATGCGACTTCTCCCCGAATTCAGCGTAAACACAAAATACTTCATACGTTCAATTACCTTTTTTTAAGTTTAAATTCTGATTCCGCGCCCGTAAGAAAACAATAATGAAAGAATAGGTGTCAAAATAAGGAGGAAAGGGAAGAGGGACGTGTACCCTATTTTGTAAAGGACGTACCTAATGCCTCGCTGTTCATCCATGTGATGGCCTTGTGCCTTCGTTCCCATCCTTTCAATATATTTCTTCGCTTCTCTTACTATACTACTCACACTATGCAACAGTTTAAACATGTGGCATTATTTAATTTGTCTATCACTAAATTGAGTTAGTACACATTCAAATTTGAGGTCCAGAAATTTTAATAAGGATTCACTTGCCATTATTGAGTTAGTTCACATATTCATATTTTTTAAGGTTTATATAGATTCCGATGAAACAATATCGAATGACACACTGTTCTTATTATTTTATTGTTGTTGTTACTGCTTCATATTACTTCTTTTCCATAGTTTCTCTACTACTATATTTATGTTAAATAAGTCTATAACTAAGCTTTTCCTAGGGTGAGTGTCTGTCGGAAACAGTCGTTCTACCTTCACAAGGTAGGAGTCAGATTACGTACACACTGTCTTTCTCAGATCCCATTTGTGGAATCGCATAGAGTTTTTATTATTGTTGTTGTTGTTGTTGTTGTTACTATTAGTCTTTTTTATTTTATTTATGAAAATGAGTTTAAATCTATAAAGTTACTCCCTCCGTTCAATTTTACTTGGCAGGTATATTAAAAATAAATTTTTATTTTTACTTACCATTTTACGCATATTAAAAGAAGAGAAGACAATTTTTTTCCCCTTAATTTACCCTTAATTCATTAACCAACATTTCTTAAATAAATTATGGTCAATTGTAGCTTTTCAATGCTGAATAAAACACAAAAGTTCAGTAAAGTCATTTTTTATTCTCTTGTTCTTTGGAGTATTTTTTTTCTTCAGAAGTTATTTGAGAATTTGGGTTCAATTATTGAGTATCAATTAGTATGGTTATTGTGATAAAATTATCATGTCAATCATTGTTTCTTAAAAGGCTTGAAAAGTCAAAACGTGTCAAGTAAAAATAAACGATAATACGTCATTTTTAAAATCTCTTAGTAATACAATCAAATCTCTCTATAACAACATCTTTATATAATAATATTTCACTATAAAAATCAAATTTTTTTCGAAACTAATTTTTATATTATATTATAATATATATTTTTTATAATAAAATTTTAGTATAACATCCAAAAATATTTAAAATAAATGATTGTTATATAAAAATTTAACCTGTACATAAGATTCAAGTTGAAAGCCCTAAATACATCCGTACACGCTGCATTAAAACATACATCTGCACTTGTCAACCCTAAAAGCCAACTGGCACGTCCTGATGTTATCCAATATAGATATCAAATGGAGTGCGTGAGGACAAAAAACAGATCTAGGAATTTAACTCTTCATTCTCCTCTTTGGTCTTTTCCTATCTCCACCGTTAGCCATTTTTTGATTTGAATATAGTTTATATTGGGATACGTTACGATGAGATTAGTTATTTTAGTATTTTTTTTATTTATTATTTGGTACTTCTTTCGGTTTACAATAAGTGATCAGTTTATTTTTTTATTTTAGTTTAAAATAAGTGTCCATTTATATAATCAAAAAAGAACTCAATTTGTTTTTATAAAATAACTCTTATGTACATATCCCTAAAATATTTTCTTACTCCTCACATTAAATAGTTAACTAGGGGTAGTTTAGTCATAATAGGTATTATTGTATAGAATTTAATATTTTCTTAATGGGCGTGCTAAAAGCAAACTAGTCACTTATTGTGAACAAGAGCGAGTATGTTACAGAGGTGGAGCCAGGATTTGAAACTTGTGGGTTCGGGATTCTAAATCTTTTAAGTTACTGAGTTCTAAATTCATAATTTATACATGTTCAATGAATTTTTTAAGACAAATACATGGTTTGAACGAAAGCTACTGGGTTCGGCCGAACCCGTAAGTTATACTCTCCTTCCGCCCCTGGTATGTTGTATTAAAAATAACAATTACGTAATTTCTAAAAAAAAAGTATACCAACATTATAAATTGTTATACCAGCACTATACCTTTTTATGCCTCGCGTCAAACCACCCCTTTTTTCTTTTAGCCTTTTCACCCTCAAAATCCCCCTTGGCCAAAATCCCAACACTACTTATTAATAAAGTGACTACTCATAACACTACATCACATAACACATTACACTTTCTTTTCTCTTCGCCAAAAAAAAAAAAAAAAAAGACACCCCTTTTATTTTCTTGGTTTAGATAAAGAAGATAGAAACAAAAAAAATATGGATTATGAAATTTTTTCAGATTCAGAATGTAGTAGTGGATGTGAGTCTGGTTGGACTTTGTATTTGGAAAATTCTGTTCTTCCTCCTATAAATTCTTGTAAAACCAATAATTTTCCAGCTTTTTGTGAAGCTGAAAAGAGTGTAAAAACAGAACAAGAAGATGAAGAGGATTTGTCTATGGTTTCAGATGCATCTTCTGGACCTCCACATTTTAATGAAGAAGATCAAGATTATGGCCATAACAATAATGGCTTATTTTTTCATGCTCCTATTAATGTCACATTGCCTAAACACAATCCCAAAAGGCAAAAATCAAAGGGAAAAAAACAACAAACTTCTGCACTGGATGATACAGCTAGCTCTCCTTTCTTTGATTTCTCAAATGTAAGTTTAATTTTCTATGCACATTATTTACTGTAGTAATAAATGAAGAATGTGACTTTTTTTAAAGTTAACTTTCTTGAGGTTTTTATCTTATTTACAGAACAATTTTACAATCACCAATGACACAGCTTCAGTGGAAAATGTATTGGACTTTTCACAAGGTTACTCTACAACTCATTTTCAGGTACTCCCTCCCTCCGTTTCAATTTATGTGAACCTGTTTGACCGGACATGAAGTTTAAGAAAAATATGAAAACTTATGGAATTTGTGGTTCTAAACAAGTCAAAAAGGCCCAGAGTATTTGTGTGGTTATAAAAACTTTTCATTAAGGGTATAATTGTAAGTTTAAGCTAAATTGTTTCCAAATTTAGAAAGGGATCATTCTTTTTGGAACGGACCAAAAAGAAAATATGTTCACATAAGCTGAAACGGAGGGACTACTCAACTAGGTACTAGGTACTTGTTATAGATATAAATTTTGTGTTAACTAATTAATAGGGGCGGAGGTAGGGCAGATGAAGGGGTTCATCCGAACTCCATTTTCCGAAAAATTATTTATAAGAGTAGCCCGATGTACTAAGTTCTCGCTATGCGTGGTATTCGAGAATGGCCGGACCAGAAGGTTGTTTACACGGCTCAACCCTGTGACTTCTTGTTCACATAGCAACAATTTTACCCGTTAAGCTAAGGCTCCCTTTCGAAAAATTACATTGTATATATAGTAGATATTGAACCCCTTTGGCTCGTTGTGTCTTTACTCTTTTATATTCCGAGTCCCTCGATAAAAATTCTGACTCCGTTGCTAATTAACATTCCTTCATAAAGATTTCATTTGTTATAAGTTTATGTGCTCAACAGTAAATTTATTTTATGCAGAGGAGATCTGCATATGAATATCAGGAGCAATATGATTTCTTCCAATCATCTCTGTTACCTGGAAATCAATTACAAGAAAACCAGTTAAGTTCTTGATTTTTTATTTTTTTATTTTATATTTGAATTATCAAGTTTTCAGTGCCAAAAAATCATTATTGATTTTACTAACATTTGTTTGCTTTTGATTTGATTTTTATCAGGTGGTTTGAAGAGAAAAGGTGGGGATAGTAGCAGCTATCAGTTTTAGCACATGTTGATGATGTCTGCAGCTAAATGAATATTTAGAAAGAGGAAAAAAGTAAAAAAATATTTTTGTTTTTTAAACTTTTTTTGCTGTCAATGCAGTGGGAAACAACTTGAAAAAGTTGGAATTCTTATTCCTCTATCTTAGAATTAAGTTTGTTGCAAATGAATAGTGAAATATTAGCTTTTGAACTCTTCTTGAGCAACATATTTGAAGTGAACTGTTGGCATAACTCATTGTTTTCGGCTCGAACTTAATATATATGAGCGAACAACGGAATTCATTGTTTCTAGCTCGAACTTAATATAAAAAGGGCACTTCCGGTGCAATAAGCTCTTGTTATGGGTGGGGTTTGGGGAAGGGCCAGATGACAAGGGTCTGTAGTCCGCTGCCTTACGTACTCTGCATTTCTGCAAGAGACTGTTTATACGACTCGAACACGTGACCTTCTGGTCACATGACAACAATTTTACTAGTTACGCCAAGGCTCCTCACGGCTCGAACTTAATGTATATGAGCGAAAAAACAAATATAGATAGTGTTAGCAGTGGCGGAGCCAGGATTTATACAAAGGGGTGTCAAAATCTAAGGAAGAAACCAAGAAAAATGATTCACATGTAAAATAGAAATTCTGCTTCTACCAGGAATGGAACTTGAGACCTTCCGTCACTTTTGACACCCCATGACCATTGCACTGGGAGTTTGTCATGTGTCAAGGGTTGTCAACCCATTGTATATATCTCATTTGTTTTAAAAAATACCTATTTACACGATGTTATTTTCCGGCGAAGGGGTGTCAGTTGACACCCCTCGGACAAGGGTAGCTCCGAAAAAAATGAATTTTTTTTGGGAAAAAGAAAAAATAGTTTTATGTCCAAAGGGGCTCTAAATATTCTGCTTTTTCTTGGATATTTAGGTTCAAAATGACTCGGAAAATCATATAAGTTAATAGATAGGAGAAAAAAAATGCAAATGGATGATAATGAAAATGTTACAAGGGTAATGGGCAGTCAGAAAAGTGCAGAAATGAGTGGGAAATTCCAAAAATAATGTCGGAATATTTCATATATAACTTTAAGACCCTTTTTTTAGTGCAGAGATCCTGCCTGAGATCTTCCTGACCCAATGCTACATGCCATTTTTATTATAATATTAACCTTTTTATAAATTATTTATGCTATAGTATGTTTGCCCCCTCAATTCTGTCTCCTTTGAAGGTGTCATTGGACTTGAAGTCATACACAATTATATGCTCTTTCTTTCATTTCTTTAGTCCTTTTGACTATTTGCACAGTGTTCAATTGAACCTATAACTAAATTATTGGATTCACCCCTGATCGTGTTTCATATCTTATTAATGGGAGCAGGGGCAAAGCCACCTTTTGCTAAGGGTGGTCAGTTGACTACTCATTGCCGAAATATTACGAAAAGTTACATTGTATGTATAAGTAAAATATTGATTTTAGATATATAAAACATATACTGAACTCCCTTTATCGTTTTTTTTTTACTTCTTTCAATTCTGAACAACCTTGAAAATATTCCGGTTTCGCCACTGAATAGGAGTCGTCCAAGTAGCGCGAGAAAATGGAAAGAAGTAAAAACTCTTAACACTGAAAAAGGTAAAAAGGAGAAAGATTGAACTGAAGATGAATATAAATTTAACAAAGGGAAAGGTCAAAATATACTCCTCTATTGTGTGGAATATTTTAATTTTATCGTCCATTATACTGCAGGGTGATTCATACTCTTGTTGTTAGCAAATTGTTTCATATTTGCACTTGACTTAGAGAACTTTAGTACGGATTGAATGGACTCCATGTGTCAAAATACTTTAGGAAAAAATGTCCAAATTTGCATGCCCTTATTTTTGAGATGATTAAAAATTTCCCTCCATAATACTTTTAGGTTAGAAGTCCGTTAACATTAAGGGCAAGTACGAGACTGTTTGCTAATGACAAGAATATGAATGACTCGAAAGTACGGGAAAGTAAACTTAAGTTCATTTCATTTTTACCCTTTTCCCACAAAACAAAGATAAAGAAAGGATAAGGTTATTGACTATCAATTGCTTGGTGTGCGCACTAAATTATCATACCACATGAGATAAAATAACCTCACATTTGATGGAATAAGATAGGATAAGATGAGATATTCCGGAGTAAGTCTGGGATTAAATTTATACCTTGTTGGTTGGCGGTATAAATTTATTTATATCATTAACCAAACATGGTATAAATATAATCACAGACTTAATACTGAATTTCTCATCTTATCCCATCAAACTTGGGATTATAATCTTAGGATTATTATCTCAGGATAATTAGTCCGCTTACCAATAGACCCCTGTGGTGTAGAGGAATCAAGATGGTATGGGGCAAAACATGTTTGCCTACCAACTGCCATCAAAATAAAGCCTTGAATTCAATCCCTTTTGATTGGCTTGTGGTGTCATTGAATTTTCATCTAAGTTTGTTTCCACTTCTCATGACAACAGTGTTCTTCTCCCAATAAAACTGTACATAGCTTCCAGTCCTTAGCTTTTTGCCATATTTTCACTTTGTCAGGCCCACAATCACGTGTTATATATCAGAAGAATGAACATGCACAAAAGTGTACATATTCAGTCTCTAACAAAAAGAGTTTTGGCGGAGTGGTAACTACTCATTCATCCTTCGAGCTCGAGTCTTTGGTCGTGCAGCCGCCTTTGTTAAGGAGCGCGTTGCCCCACACAGGACTTCCCGGCGCGAATTCGAATTTAGTCGGACCCAATATGAATATCAGACACTGGACGAGAAACCAAAATTAAATAAATTCAGCCTTTAGATCAACCCCACAACCACTGCAGTAACTTAAATTGCAGTAACAGGGCATGGATCTAGCTTCCTGCAAAGCTTTACTGTTCCCCC
>MDKH01095347.1:0-12259 GCA_005239495.1 Nicotiana undulata
GGATGAGTCTAGACCAACGGTGCTTGCAAAGGGGATGTTTTTTCCTGATAAAGCGCGTGTAAGTAGGGCTTGTAAAATGCACAGCGTAAAAGAGTGCCGTGAGATGATGGTTAAAGAGTCAAGTCCGTTTGGTATACAAGGCTACTTGCTGCAGGTGGTTTTGTCCATGTAATTGGATGTTGCGTGCGACCAAGAAGAAGACAGGTCTGTGGAAAGTGGGTAAATACATTCCCACCCACACATGCGAAATGGACACATTCAACGAGAATCACTTCAACTTGGATATTGACTTGATTTCTCTTGTACTTATTTCGCACCTCGAAGCGTCCATAAGGTATAAAATCAAAGAGTGCATTACATCAGTCCACCAAGAATATGGCCATACCATTACGAAATGAAAGGAATTTCTCGGGCGCAAACGAGCATTTGAAATTTTCTACGGTAACTGAGATAAGTCATTTGCATCTCTGCCAAAGTACATGGCCGCACTGCAGCACTTTAACCCCGGGACGGTTGTTGAATGGAAGCTTGAGCGGAGTCCGGGAACACCAGAATACATATTCAATTACGTGTTCTGGGCGTTTAAACCAGCAATTGATGGTTTTTCGCATTGCCCGCCCATAATATCCATAGACGGAACTCATGTCTATCGAAAGTACGATATCAAGCTATTGATAGCCGTGGCAGTAAATGATAATGGACAGATATTTCCTCTAGCTTTTTCTGTTTTTGCCAATGAAAACACAGAGACGTGGACGTTGTTTTTGAACCACCTGAAAGAGCACGTTGTCAAACAGCGTTCCGGTATTTGTCTAATATCTGATCGGCACGGTGGTATCTTAAGTTCTGTGGAGAACTTGCCTGCATGGAAAGAACCTTATGCATACCACTGTTACTGTGTGAGGCACTTTAAGGCCAATTTTCAAAAGGCATATCCCAGCAAGGATCTACATGATTTGATGTGGATGGCAGCAACAAACCACCAACAACATAAATTTCGGAGGCATATGGAATCTATCAGGCAAGAAGACGAGGCAACCTATTGTTGGTTAATGCGACATAACCCTGAAAAGTGGACTTTGCATGCGGATGGTGGCAGACGATGGAGAATTCTTACTACAAACGTGTCAGAGTCTTTCAACGGGTTATTGAAGTCGGCAAGATGATTGCCTGTCACAGCCATGGTGCGGATGTCGTTCAAGCAGATGGCGGAGAGGTTTGTTGAACTGTCTGCAGCTGCAATAGAATTGATGGAAAGGGGTGTTGAATTTATGCCAGTGCCGATGAAGAGATTTGAGAAATACAGGCGGCGAGCACATTGGCATTCATTTTTGCAGTATGATAACGAAAGAAGTGTTTTTGAAGTTCGCACCGCTATCCATAATAATCGGGGTAATAATGTACATACTGTAAATGAATCATCAATGTTATGCTCATGTGAGAAATGGTTCATCTACCACATGCCTTGCTCACATGCCATCAAGTGTTTTCAATGTATTAGTTATGGGGAGACCAACTATGTTGATCAACAATATAGTGTTTCCAAGTACCTAACTACATATAGTGGGCAGCTGCAGCCAGTGGGTGCTGAGCATTATTGGCCTCCGGAACCATTTAAAATGGTGTGTAACAAGTCCTATTTGCGTAAATTACAGGTGCAGAAGAGAACGCGTATACGGAACCAAATGGATGTTAGTGATACCGTTTATGCGCGCAAATGTGGTATATGCTCGCAAACTGGATACGACCGTCGTAAATGTCCTTCAGCTAGTTTGGGTGGCAATACTAATCAAGCTCGTGGTGAGTGTTCTTCAGGAAGGTGGGGCAGCGGGGGAGTGGGGGGACCAGATTTGGGAGCTTAAAATAATGGGGGAGGGGGAGAGAGATCAGATGGTCTTGAAGAAGACGAAGGGGATTTTTAAAAAATGGGTATAACGTCCAATTTTGGACGCTATACCTGCTGTGTCAACTTTTTCAGGTATAGCGTCCAAAAACTGGACGCTATACATTAACGACAGAGTTACCGTTAATGTATAACGCCCAAATTTTGGGCATTATATATAATTTAGTACTTTTTTAAAAATATATATTAATGTTTTTTGTGTCAAAAAGAACCATTCGTGACTCCTGCCTACTAGTACTAGATATTCTCACCTATACTTTTCCATTGTACAGTGAAAAGATATAACTTTGATATGCTGCCTTATTGACCCAAACACCGCACGGTTGGCTATAGGTTTTGGTGCTAGAGTTTATCCTATTTTGGAAATGAATAATTTCACTTTTCCTGTTGATGATTTCGTTTATTTGCTAGTGAAAATAACTTACTTCATCCGTTTTAATTTAGAAGGTAGTTTGACTCGGCAAATAATTTAATAAAAAAAATTATTTTTGAAATTTGTGGTCTTAAAAGTTTATGGAATAAAAGTTTTGTGGGATTATAATATTTGTGTGGTTATGAAAACTTCTCGTTAAGGATAAAATAAGTAAATGAAAAGTTTAAAATTGTATTATTTCCAAATTTAGAAATATATCATTTCTTTTACAACAAAATAAAAAGGGAAGTACCTCATCTAAATGAGTGTGTCGTCAATACTTAGACTATGTGATGTACTTTATAATATGTATCTTATCATACTTTTTTTTCCCTATAACACCCATAACGGTTAATTATTCTAACATTATTTTCATGAACTTAAGATATATCTTCATTTCATTTTTTTACTATTTGGTAAAATTAATTTTGGTGGAACCGTCGCCAAAAAAATTGCAAGTTGATATTATAAATCCATATATCCAAGGAGATATATAGTAGATAAAAAGAAAAATAAAGAAGAGGTTTGAGGGGATTGGGAGAAAATAATGTACTTGAAGGAGTAGGGAGGCCAATTTAGGCCAAACATACACCGCAATGATCGTTTGATCGTGAAACAAGTTATCACATGATGAATTATCCTGCAATACTTTCATAGAAATAAAAATGACACTATAATCTCAGAATAACTAAATTTCGTAAGAAATTAATGTACTATAGGAAATATTCTTTATCGTACACAAAAGCAGTTCATTTTTTGGTGATCATATTAAATAATCAGTATGTTGTATTGTACACTCATGTTGCTCCAATGAAATTATTAATTTGTAGGTAAATAATCAGTAAGACCACTCAAGTCGACAGGAGAGTTATTAATTTGTAGGTAATACAACAATGATTAGTCCTCCAATGAATTTAGTATGGGGGGGACCCATATAGTGTCCCCTGTGGCCCCAACAGTAATAGAGTTTTGCGGGGGCCACTACCAGAAAACCATGCGCCCTCTGCCCTAACCAATTAGACAAACATCATTCTAAGTAAAAATAATTATTGAAAAATAATCATTATTTTGCTATAATATGAAAAATTCCAGCATAATATACTGGAGATTAGTGTATTTGTGTATGAACTTTTAGTACATTATGCTGAAATTCCAACACGTGAAAAGTTTTAGCATAATATACTAGAGATTAAAGCACCTGTGTATGAACTTCCAGCATATTCTACTGAACCGCTATATTATACTGGAACTCCAATATATTATACTGAAATTCCAGTATATTATGTTGGAGTAATTTTCGAATTTCTAACAGTGTTTCGTTCAGATTTATCTTCACATGAAAAGTGGCTAAGTTACGATTACTTTTGAAAATATGGCTATTTTTGAATGATCACTTGTAAATATGACTATTTTTGAATTTATCTCTCATTCTAATCCTCGTTAGCTGTACTATAAACTATGGGCTTTTCTTTTTCCTACTTTTCGTTGTGGATGAGAAAAATTAGGATAGAAGTTTAATAGTTAGTCTGAGCAATTTTTTTATTCTCTGGGAGACCATAATTCTAATTTAGAGCATTTTATCTGTTCATCGCTTCTCGTTATAAGTATTAATATTATTTTTTCAATTATTGTCTTATTCTTTAATTTTATTATTACTATCATTGTTTTTTCTAATTTTCTTATCTTTATTAATTGTTGTCAATACTTTTCATTACTTCAGTATCTTTATTCTTAGCTTTTACTTTTATAATTTTAAATTTCTTTTAAAAGTATTTTTCTAGAGACGAAGGTCTATCAAAAATAACATTTTTGACGTAGCCGATAAAAATAAAGTCTATATACATTTGTGGAATCACAATGAGAGTATATTATTGTTAAACCGATAGATTTCCTTGTTTATGCTTTTCTTTTTGGTGGTCAAGGATTTGGTGAACATGGAAAAATGTTCCTACGTGATGATCAAGGTGTAGAAAGGGTTGGATAAGAATCATCTCGGAACTTTACACTTTACACTTTTATCTTACTTTTATGATACTTTTCTTTTTGGCACATTAAAATGTTTGACATTATGATATTATTACATAGTTTTCATAATTTTTAATAATTTAAATCCATGGAATTATTATTTATACTATAACTTTTGGGTATGATGTTTTCGTTATCAAATGATTTTTTCGATACTTTTGTATATATGACTAATATAAATTAGAAAAATGTCTTTAAGATCCACAGAAGACGAAGTACCTGTATGTTTACCTTGGTTCTGTTAGATAATAGCCTTGACAGAGACTAGGGCACAATAGGAATGATAGAACGTAACTTATAAGATAGAGAACAAAAATTGGGTAAAATAAATAGTTTAAAGCTATTTTATTTTTAAATTTAGAAAGTAATCATTAGGAAATAAATTTGTCGGTGTTATTTATACTTTATAATGCAAAGTCAAGATTTCTTTATCTTTTGTGAAAGATAAAGTGTCCTTCATTGGCTATGGATAGTTTTTTTCTTCACTTTATAATGAATTGTTCTTTGTTGGGCTTGTAAAGACCTAGTAAAAGGGAGTGGTCTCGCTTCTCAAGAGAAGTTGATCGTGAAGGCAAAACAGGTCGATTTGCCCCCCCTGCGCGCGAAATATTAACTCTTTACACGATATAATATTTCTCGTTAAGTTGTTCTTTTTTCCGTATTGTTCCTTGTCAATATTATCTGTGATTTTTCCTACAAGATTCACTATTTTTTAAACGGAGGAACAATGTAATTCTAGTTCAAAATGGTGAGTGCAATTGAAATATAGAATAATATGCCTAAATATAAGGTGTGTTTGCTTCCATCAAATTTAAAACGTATTCAATATTTTAAGTTGGTGAGCGCAGAATATTATTGTACTATGTTGTTGAAAGCGAAAATACAACCATATCAACCTACTCCTGCATTCCCGAAGACAATTGAAAGGAAAAAGGAGAAAACAAATGATAAACACTAACAATTTTCAAGATTATCATCGCACCGCTAATCATAATCATTGTACTAATTAATGATGATTATGTAGAAAGGAGGGTCTGTCCAATTTTAGGCTTGCACGTTCGGCTATAAGGTTCACTTGGGATATTTTTCTTCTTTATTTGCGATATTTTTTGTTTTTTTCTAGCTGGGATTTAATTAAATCTAATACTCGGATAAGTCAATGAGTTTGGAAAACTAAGGGAGAGATGCTAATTCAAGAAGCTATGGATAATTAATTAGAGAGGAAATTAAGCCGAATAAGCTGTCTCAGTTTCTGTAAGCTTTTTCAAAGTTCATCCATATTTCCTCTTTAATAGACTAATTACAACTGTTAGAAGAGAAGACAAGAATTAATTTGTCACGATCCCAAATCAATAAGGGTCGTAATGGCGCCTATCGTGAAACTAGGCTAGCCATTTAACGCAATAAAATCAACATTTTCCGTTTATAATAAATATATCCTCATAATATGATAAAGATTTCCTTTTTAAGGCAAGTTCAAAATAACCAAAACGAACAAATCCAACACCTCCCCGGACTTCTGGAGTCAACTGTCATGAGCATCTAATACAGTAAATACAAGGTATCAAAAATATGACTTTGCTACTAATACAGGCCCAAGTACTAAAAGTCTATGAAATGGAAAAGGAATAAGGTAAGTTGTGGGCGCTGAGCAGCTACCTCGATCCCTGAATCAACTCCAAAGCACACGAGAAGTCAACTAGCGAGCTGGCCCGGTACCTGGATCTGCACACAAAGGTACAGGGAGTAACTTGAGTACGCCAACTCAGTAAGTAACCAAGGTAACTAAAAACTTGAGTACAGTGACAAGCATTTATAAATCATAATTTCATAAAACAGTATCTCAACTTTGATTAGAGGGTTCAATATAAAGAAAAGTGAGAAAACAATAAATTTCATAGTGTAACAGCCTTTCCGGCACAATATCACTCATAACAAGGTCTCTCAGTCACTCGTGACTCCACCATCAGTATACCATGCTCACACTAAGCACTCTCACTCAACAAGTACCAAGTATCCACACAATTGTTGCGGCGTGCAGCCCGATCCACCTAAAATATGTTGCGGCGTGCAGCCCGATCCAATATATATAGTCGACTGCGCTCACTGGGGGTGTACAGACTCCGGGAGGAGCTCCTACAGCCCAAACGCTATACTGTTGCGGCGTGCAACCCGATCCAATGTATATACATATGCTGCGGCGTGCAACCCGATCCATATAATATTTGTTGGGGTATGCAGCCCGATCCATGACTATCCTCACAAACTCGGCTCTCGGCCTCACTCAGTCATCCTCACAGCCACTCGGGCCACTCATCTCAACATCACGGGACTCAGCCCAAAATACCTCACCATACTCTAAAACAGTGAAATAACAGTGAATTAGCAACAAGTAATAGACATGACTGAGTTCATAAGTTTTCTATCAAAAACAATGCGAGAATATTGTAAAAATACCTCTGAGGGTGTAAACAGATCAGCACGAGGCCCCAAACATGGCTTACATCCCCTAAATAAGTATAAGTCTCTAAAATACAGGATATCTCATGATTTCAAATCAATTATGCGGCTTAATAGTTTCTACGGGACGGACCAAGTCACAATTCCTATCGGTGCACGCCCACACACTCGTCACCTAGCATGTGTGTCACCGCATTTACCAAAACAATACAAAATACCGGGGTTTTATACCCTCAGGTCTAGAGTTACAATCGTTACTTACCTCAAAATGATCTGAAAACTACTCCGCGATGCTCTTGCCCCTCGAATCGGCTCCCAAATGCTCCGAGTCTATCAAATCAGATTAATAACATCAAAATATACTAGGGAGACGAAACCCAATCGAAACTATCAAAATTAGGCACAATTCCCGAAATTGACCAAACCCGACCCTTGGGACCACATCTTGAAATTTGATAAAATTTACACCACAAGAATCCTCATCCTCCCACGAGTCTATACATACCAAGAACACCAAAATCATACTCCAAATGACCCCTCAAATTCCCATTTAAAGTCTCCGCCCTAACTCCCCCAATTTGGGTTTAATTTCAGGTGAAATTGCTTAGAAATCAAATATTATCGAGTTATGAAGTCAAGAATGTTACCTTCAAGTGATTCCCCTTTGATTCTATGAAAAATCTCCCTCAAAAGCTTCAATCTCGTTCAAAAATGGTGAAAACGTGGACAAGGGTCGCAGATGGGGCTTTTTAAATACACTGCCCAGCACTCAGGTTTTTCTTTAGTGCGTTCACGTGAGGAGCATTGTGTTCGCGAAGAAATGCCCCACGCTCCCTCACGCGTTCGCAGCCCGGGCCCGGCGTTCGCACAACATTAGCCACACAGCCGTGCCCACGCGCCCAATCCCTATGCGATCGCACAACCTCACACACGATCGCATAGCACTCACCCCCTAACCTTACGCGATCTCACCTCCCCAAACGCGGTCGCATAGAGTACCTTACTTGATGCCTAAAAAAAGCTTATGCGATCACATCCTTACCACTGTGATCGCATAGAAGAAAACCAGACCTGCAAACACCAACAAAAACTGCAACTTCCCAACATTCGAACTTTGTCCGTTCACCTCCCGAAACACACCCGAGGCCCCCGGGACTCCAACCAAACATACCAACACATCCCATAACCTCATTCAAACTTAGCCGATCCTTTGGAACACCAAAAACAACGCAAAAACACCAAAATCACATCAAATTCAAGCCTATGAACTTCGAAATTTCTTAATTTCACCAAGGATGCCGAAAACCATCCAAAACACATCCGATTGACCTGAAAATTTGCACACATATCCAAAATGACATAACAAACCTGCACCAACTTCCGAAATTCCATTCCGACCCCGATAGTCTATTTTCCATTGCCGACCGGGAATCGCCAAAAACTAACTTTCGCCAATTCAAGCCTAATTCTACAACGGACCTCCAAATTACATTTTGAACACACTCCTAAGTCCCAAATCACCTAAAGAATCTATCCAAGCCATAAAATCCACAATCCGAGGTCGTTTACCAATAAGTCAACTCCCCGTTGACTTTTTCAACTATTAAGCTAATTTAAGAGACTAAGCGTCTCAATTCTCACTACGATCATTCCGAACCCAAACCAACCTACCCCAACACATCATAAACAGTCTAAAACAATGCATGACAAGGCAAAAACAGGAATAACGGGGCAAATTCTACGGAACGACCGACCAGGTCGTTACATTCTTCCCCTCTTAAACAAACGTTCGTCCTCGAATGGGTCTAGAAACATACCTGGAGTCTCAAACAAGTGAGGATATCTGCTCCGAATCTCCCGCTCGGTCTCCTAAGTGGCCTCCTCCACTGGATGCCCTCTCCACCTGCACCTTCACTGAAGCTATATCCTTAGACCTCAACTTCCTGACCTGACGACCCAATATAGCCCCCGGCTCTACCTCGTAGGACATATCACCTTCAAGCTGAACTGTGCTGAAGTCTAAAACATGAGATGGGTCACCAATATACTTCCGAAGAATCAAAACATGGAACACGGAATGAACACTCGATAAGCTGGGTGGCAGGGCAAGTCTATAAGCCACCTCTCCAATCCTCTGAAGCACCTTAAAAGGCCCAATGCACTAGGGACTCAACTTTCCCCTCTTCCCGAACCTTATAACTCCCTTCATGGGTGACACCTTCAGCAGTACCTTTCTCTCTCCATGAAAGACACATCCCGGAACTTCCGGTCCGCATAACTCTTCTGCCTAGATTGCGCCGTGCGAAGTCGCTCCTGAATCAATTCACCTTATCCAACGCATCCTGAACCAAGTATGAGCCCAATAATCTAGCCTCACCCGGCTCAAACCAACCCACCGGAGATCTGCACCTCCTACCATATAAAGCCTCATACGGAACCATCTGGATATTGGACTGATAACTATTATTATATGGAAACTCTGCGAGTGACAGAAACTGGTCCCATGAACCCCCAAAATCAATGACACAGGCACGTAACATGTCCTCCAGAATATGAATAGTACGCTCTGACTGCCCGTCGGTCTGAGGATGAAACGTTGTGCTCAACTCGACTTGAGTACCCAACTCCCCCTACACGGCTCTCCAAAACTGAGATGTGAACTGAGTACCTCTGTCAGAAATGATAGAAACTAGAACCCCATGCAATCGGACAATCTCCCTGATATAAATCTCAGCTAACCGCTCTGAAGAATATGTAGTACCAACAGGAATAAAGTGCGCGGACTTGGTCAGCCGATCTACAACAACCCATATGGCATCAAATCTCCTCGAAGTCCGTGTGAGTACCACTACAAAGTTCATGGTGATCTGCTCCCACTTCCACTCCAGAATATCTAACCTCTGAAGTAATCCACCTGGCCTTTGGTGCTCATACTTGACCTGCTGACAGTTGAGACATCGAGCTACAAACTCCACAATATCCTTCTTCATCCGCCTCCACCAATAATGTTGTCTCAGATCCTGGTAGTTTGTAGTATCTGCTTAAGCAGAAGAATCTGAATTTGCGTCAGAGGAGATGGTTGGAGCTTCTCAAGGACTATGGCCTCACTATTCTATATTATCTGGGGAAGGCCAATGTAGTGGCCGATGCTCTAAGTCGCAGAGCTGAGAGTTTGGGAAGTCTATCCTACCTTCCAGCAGCAGAGCGACCGTTAGCACTTGATGTTCAGGCTTTAGCGGGGGTCAGTTGGTGAGATTGGATTTGTTAGAGCCCCCGCAGGTATTAGCTTATGTAGCTTCCAGGCCTTCTCTTTATGATCATATTAGAGCATGCCAGTATGATGACCGTCACTTTCTAGTTCTTCAGGAGAGGGTCCGTCGAGGTGATGCCAGGTATGCGACTATTGGTGATGATGGGGTCATGAGGATGCAGGTCCAGATTTGCGTGCCCAATGTGGATGGGCTTTGAGAGTTGATTTTAGCAGAGGCGATGACGAAGAAATCAAGATAAGGCCGGAACACACTGTGCATCAAGTGCATAAAGGCTGCTGGGGCATTGGTCTGCCCGAATGACATGACAAGAAACTCATAATGACCATATCTAGTTCTGAAGGCAGTCTTCGGGATGTCAGAATCCCGAATCTTCAACTGATGATACCCGCATCTCAAGTCAATCTTGGAGAACACTTTAGATCCCTGAAGATGGTCAAACAAATCATCAATACAAGGCAAGGGATACCGGTTCTTCACTGTAACCTTGTTCAGCTGCCGATAATCAATACACATGCGCATAGAACCATCCTTCTTCTTCACAAAGAACACCGGTGCACCCCAAGATGACATATTAGGCCGAATGAACCCCTTATATAGGAGTTCCTGAAGCTGCTCTTTCAATTCCTTCAACTCCACTGGTGACATACGATAAGGTGGAGTGGAGATAGGCTGGGTTCCTGGCACCAAGTCAATACCAAAATCAATATCCCTGTCAGGTGGCATGCCTGGCAGGTCTGCAGGGAACACGTCCGAAAAATCACGGACTACAGGAACATAATCGACAACAGGAGACTCACCACTAACGTCCCTCACAAAAGCCAGATACGATAAACATCCCTTCTCAACCATACGCTGAGCCTTCAGGTAAGAAATCACCCTGATAGGAACATACTCAGTAGAACCTCTCCACTCAACCCTCGAAACTCCAGGCATAGCCAAGGTCACAGTTGTAACGACCCAGCCGGTCGTTTTGTGTGTTGGGACTCCGTTCCCATGAACGACTCTTTTTCATAGCGGATACTCGTGCCTTATGACTTGTGTGGGCAGGTAGTTCGAGATTCATAAGTGATTTGGCCAGTTCTTGAACACTTGGTTCCTGAAGGCTAGCCTATTTGGCTAATTTTTGTTCCGAGCAGCATTTTAAGAAAACAACCTCGGAATCGAGTTTTGACAGCTTCAGCAGCTCCGGATGATGATTTCGGACTTGGGAGTGTGTTCGCCTCAGGTTTCTGATGACCCGGGAGTATTTCGGCACCTGAATTGAAATTTAGGATTTCATAAGATTCGGAATTCAGATTGGACCTCGTGATATCTTGGTCCGAATGGAATTCCGGAACTGGCAATAGTTCCGTATAGTCATTTATGACTTGTCCGCAAAATTTGGGGTCATTCCGAGAAGTATAAACCCGTTCGGCGTATTGGTGAGCCATTGAAATTTTCTGGAAATCCTAAGTTTGAAACTAAGGGGTTTTGGAGGGTGATTTCTAGTTTGGATGAGGTTTTTAGTGTTCTAGGAGCTCTAACAAGTCCGTCATGTAATTTGGGACTTGTTGGTATAATTTGTCGAGGGCTCGGGTGGGCCCAGGGATTTCCCGGACCCCGATCGGGGTAAAAAACCAGCAAAACTCATAGCTGGTGGGAATTTACTGGTGTGACCGCAGAACCGCACCTGCGGTCCATGAGCCGCAGGCGCGAGGTTCGCACCAGCGGAAATCCCTTCGCAGGTGCGGCTCCAGCTGCAGGGGCGATCCCTCTTCTCGCAGGCGCGGCTTCGCAGGCGCGGACAAAGGCCCGCAGGCGTGACCTCCCCCAGGGCCCAGACCAACCGCAGGTGCTGCCAATTTCCCGCAGGTGCGAGTCCGCACCTGCGATCCAAAGTCCGCAGGTGCGAGAATCCCCCCCAGTGCCCAGGCCTCTTTCCGCATGAGCGGCCAATTTCCCGCAGGTGCGATTCCGCACCTGCGATCCAAAGGTCGCAGATGCGGAAACTGCTGGGCAGTCCTATAAAAAGCCGAAGTCGTGAATTCTTTTCCAAAAATCATATTTCCTCCATTGTTGACGACCCCAAGAGCTCCAGAACGTGTATTTTGGCCTAGAAACTCAGGTAAGTGATTCCCTAACCCTCGCATGTTAATTTCTTCAATTCCTTGGGAATTTCCCCTTCCAAATCCATAGAATTCATAAGAA
>ML266655.1:0-32729 GCA_005239495.1 Nicotiana undulata
CTCACAATATAGGCCAGCAGCCTCACTCAGTCAGACACTCTCAATTTTCCCTTTAGGCCATAAATATACCAGGTTCTCGATCCAAACAGTATTTCATTTTCAATAAATAGTATCAAAATACTCTGAGTGTCAAAACAATTTTACATAAAAGACTGAGTGAAAAATCATAACATAGCAATGAGGAAAAATAGTAAAAACATCGCCCAAGTGGTAAACAAATCGGCACTAGGCCCCAAACATGGCTTACAACCCAAAACATATCATAATGTATAAAATACTATTTAAGCAAAGGCTTAATTTGCAACTCAATAGTCGCCCAAATTAAGAACCATGTTCCAAAGTTTCCACCTTTTTATTTCAAAACCCGTGAAAGGTGCATAGTCCGGAGTTTCATACCCTCAGGACAGGATTTAAAGACATTACTTACCTCAAAACTAGCCGGAAAACTATTCCGCAATGCGCTTGCCTCTCGAATCAACCTNGCCCGCATCCCGAAACTCAGATTTTGTTTTTATAGAAAAGTGTTCTTCATCTTTCCACGAGTCCGTACATATAAAAACACCAAAATCGGAGTCTGTTTGACCCCTCGAATCGACTCTTGAAGGTCTCATAATCTCATGCCCCAAAATCCTATTTTTCTACTGTTTTTCATGAATTAAAGGCTAGGATTATGGTCTATAATCACCCTTAAACGAGTTTTAATGATCAAAATACTTACCTCTATGAAGAACAAGGATTTCCCTCTTCAAAATCGCCCCCAAGAGCTCTTTTCCGTACAACAATGGTGTAAAAAGGGGTTTAAGTCGTGGAAGAATTATTTAAATATTTCCCAGGCTTTTGTTCTCCGCGATCGCAGCTTTGCCCCTGCGATCGCACAGTGTTACCTGTTCTGCCCTCCGCGATCGCAGCCTTAGGCACGCAATCGCACTGCCTTACCTTGCTACCCTTCCCCACGCGCTCCAGCCCTGTGCGGTCGCACACACTCGCCCGCGATCGCACATCTCTCTTCCTCTCTTCACTACGATCGCACCTCTGCCCATGCAGTCGCACAGAGTAATTCCTGGGGCCTCAACCACATACCTATGCGATCGCACCTTTCTCCCCGCGATCGCACAGAGTAAATTTCTTCTGCAATTACACCAGCAAAACAGCAGTGTTTCTAAGTCCGGACGTGTCCGTTAAATCACCCGAAATAAATCTCGAGCCCCTCGAGACCCCAACCAAACTTACCAACATATCCCATAACATCATTCAAACTTAGTTGAACTCTCAAAACACCAAAACTAACATCAAAACACCAAATTTACATCGGATTCAAGCCTAAAAACATTGAAACTCCTAAAATTCACCAATAAATGCTGAAACTATCCAAATCAACTCCGATTGAGCTGAAATTTTGCAGACAAGTCCAAAATGACATTATGAACCTGCTCCAACTGTCGGAATTCTATTTCAACCTTTATAGCCTATTTTCCACTGCCGTCCAGAAATCGCCAAAACTAACTTCCGCCAATTCAAGCCTAATTCTACACCGGACATCACAAAATTATTCTGAACACACTCCTAAGCCCCAAATCACCTAACGAAGCTATTCGAGCCATAAAATCCTTATTCCGAGGTCGTTTACCAATAAGTCAATTCTTAGTTGACTTTTCCCATTTTAAGGCTATTTTTAAGGACTAAGTGCCTGAGTTCTCATTTAACCATTCCAATTTCAAGTCTATCAACTCTAACACATTAATAATAGAATAACCAATATATAATAATTCAATAACAATAATTAAAATGCAGGTTTCACATAACGACAGACCGGGTCGTTACATCGTTTGTGCCAAAGGAGGGGATCACTGTCCAACACACTTAAGCAAGTGAGTTCATTTTATGATAGTGTGGAAAGTCTATGACATAGATGTTATTCATTCTTTTTCCCTGCAAAACAATCTTGTCAGTAAACAGGTTAATCACAAAACATTTTGTGGAAGTGAAAGCAACTAGGTTACTTTGTCACACAATTATTACACACTGATCAGGCTATATTTCAAGCTATCTATCAAGTATACATGTTCAATGGAACGTGTGTCATCCTTACCTACCTTACCAACCCCAATAATTTCACCTTTCTTTCTATTTCCAAAGGAGACATTTCCTCCTTTGAGGTTTTAAAGTGAAAGGAATTGTTCCTTGTTTCCTGTCATATGTTTTGAGCAACCACTATCCAAGTACCAAATTTGGCTGCTTCCTCTCACTTGAACCTACAAAAAGAAATCAAGGGTTAGTTTTAAGAACCCAAACTAGTTTGGGTCATTTTCTATGAGAGAAAGGATGAATTAAGCTTTTTCTGGCCCAATTTGGTAACCAGTTTTTTCTTTTAACAAAGCTTTCATTTCTTCGACTGGCCTGCTCTTTTGCAGTACACTCAATTTTGTAATGACCAGTCTTACCACAGTGGGTGAAAATTTTATTCTAAGGGAGAGTGAGATACTTGTTTTTGGGATCCCACTTGGGAAATTGACTCCCAAAGCCAAGTCCTCTCTGGTTTCTACTATGATTTTCTTGAAGCCATGTCAAGGCATCAGAGGATTTATTCCATTTGCAAGTTCGATCTAATTCATGTTTGACTTTACCAAGTTCTTCTTTAAGTGTCCTTATCTGTTCATCCTTAGTATACATCTTATCCTTTAGTTTTCCCACATTTTCTTCTAACATGATATGAGAATGATAAACAATCTTTTTCCTAGTTCCTAGCTTTAATTTTAAGTTTCAGATTTTAGCTCTAGAATCTTAGTTTCAAGTGGATGAACCTGGTTCATCAAGATAGTGTTTTGCTTTTCAGATTCACTTACTCTGATTTCCAGGTTCATGCATTTTGCTTTTAGCATTGCACACTCTTTGGAGAGTTGTTCTTTCTCTTTGGTTGTTTCTTAGGAATCATCCATGAAATCAAGTAGCAACTTAGAGAGCTTTTCTTTAGATAGGAATTTTATTTTGTTTTTGACATGGGATATACTTACCTCTGGTTCTTCATATGATTCCTCATCAGATTCGCCAATTGCCATGAGCACCCGTTCTTCATTCTCACCATCTTCTGATTCTTCATCTGAGCTTTCCCCCCAAGCAACAACCATAGATTTTGTTGTGGTTTTCTGGGGTTGGACCAGTTCCTTCTTCCTGTTCCTTATTTCAAATCTCTCCTTTTTCCATTCCACTTCCCACTGAGGACAGTTTTTGATATGGTGGTCAGTCTTTCCACACTTTTAGCATCCCTCATTGGTTGGCCTTTCTGGAGCTTTTGCTTTGTTGTAGTTTCCACCTCTTGATATGCCTTTCTTCCTTATGAGAAAGTTTCTGAATTCTTTGGTAATCATGGCCATCTCGTCCTCCTCCAGATCTGCTCCCTCAGTGATTCTCAGTGCTAGACTCCTTTTCTTCTTTGGAGCATCCATTTTCATTGTCTTCCTTCTAAGTTCATAGGCAGTAAGATTTCCAATTAGCTCGTCCAATCTGAGGGTTGCCATATTTTTGGATTCCTGTATAACAAAGATTTTACTTTCCCAGGAAATTGGTAAGACCCTTGTCAGGATCTTCTCTACCCTGTCCTCTTAAAAAATGACTCTACAAGAGACTTAAGTTCATTTGTCAGAGTTGTGAACCTTGTGTACATCTCTTGGATTGTCTCTCCTTCTTTCATAGTGAAGTTTTCATACTGAGAGTATAGTAGAGTACCTCTTGATCTTTTCACTTGAGGTGTTCCTTCATGGGCTACTTGTAAGGTATCCCGAATTTCTTTGGCAGTGGTGCAACTTTGAATCCTACTATACTCGTCTGGACCTAATCCACAAATCAACCACTTTTGGCCTTAGCATTTTTCTCCCATTTCTTCAGATCCTCAGCAGTGCAGTCAGCTCTACTTTTTGGTACATCTACTCCCTCAGCAATCTTCTTCATGGTGACTAGAGGACCATCAGTGACTATGTCCCAGAGTTCACAGTCTTCTTCAATCAAGTGATCTTTCATCCTGTTCTTCCACCAGGAGTAATACTGGCCATTAAAGAGTGGTGGCCTTGCAGTTGATTGACCCTCCCAATTTCCAGGTGGTGCACTCATTTTGATCTTTTCCAAGGTGTTAGCCTTTTCAAGGATAACCTACTCTGATACCAATTGATATTTTATACGTCAATACCACACAAGAAGGGGGTTGAATTGTGTGGTGTCCAATTTTCAAGTGCAGTCTCTATAGAAGAACCTGCTTCTTCTTGGTGTTCCAACTTCTACAGTTTGCGGAAAAGTAATTGCAGAATTTAAAGAACATAACAATTTTACGTGGAAAACACCTGGCTCAAAAGGTGAAAAAACCCACGAAATGCTTCCCAGTAGGATTTTCCCAAACTCTTCACTATAAATCTGAGCCAAACAACATTTACAAGATAATCTCTTTTGTAAACCTAAGGACTAACTCTAATCCCTTTGTGGCAAACTAGCCTCTAGCTAATTGTGACAAACTTCAAGTTAACTCTAACTTGAACAGTGTGTACCTATTACAATTGCTTCTAGATAAAGCTGAAAAATACAATGTGTAATCACCTACTACAACCAACTAGACTCAAAAGACAACAGATGGAACTGGTTCTTCTAGCTGGTTCAAGTAGCTTTTATATCGCACAAGGATTCTGCTTGCAAAATTGCTTTGATAATTTTGCTTTCAGTTCTTGTTTCACTTCTGTGTTTGTGCGTCAATTCTTCAGCAGGAATGCTTCAACATTTTATAGAATCAGTAGTTGAGATGTTGTTGTTCGCTCTAATGCAACTCTTCCTTGGTGGAAACGTTCGTGTTTATCTCAACTTTCTTGATCTTTATTCTGTCCTACCTGAAATCGAACTCCATCTTCTTATCAATTTGCAACCTTTTCGCTTAGGAGATAACCTCTTAGTTCACAGATAATGTTTATCTCCTGTGCATGGATGATTCTCGTGCCAATGGGTCTGTTGACTATGTTTTCCCTAATGGACCCGTAAAATTTCATGTCTAAAATAATGCCCAAATAGGTCCCTGTGTTGTTATAACTGTAAAAACTCTTAAAATGGACCCATTTTGAGTAAAACGTATCCCAAAACTTAAAAGATAAAATTTTCCAGTAATTGCGCGTTATGCGACGCACTATGCGATCGCATAACAGGTATGCGAACCGCATAATGGTCGCATACCTGGACAGGCTACTGTCCAAATTGAGGACAACTATGCGGCCTAGAATGCGATCACATTTTGGGTATAAGGACCGCATAGTTATCGCATTCTTGCCACATGGACTTTTGAGGGAGGTTATGTGACGCACTATGCGATCGCATAACAGGTATGCAAACCGCATAGTGGTCGCATAGCTAGGCAGATTGTTTTCCAATTTTGGCCCATTTGAGGGCCATTCTATGACAGGAATACGGACTGCATAGCAGGAATGCGATCGCATTCCTGACCGCATTTTTGTGTCGGGGCTCCTATTTTCTAAATTTAAAACCCGACCCCCTGTTTAATAAAACACTCATTCCCTTCATTTTTAATGATTTTCTGACCAAGAATAGAGAGAGAAAAAGAGAGTTCTTGAGAGAGAAGGTTTCAACATCATCCAATTTGATTTTCCAAAATCACTCAAGCCCGGAAATTTTCGAGTTATTGTCATCTTCTTCACTCAAAGAGGTAAGTCTTCACCCTATTTCCCCAATTTCTCAGATTTTGGTTAAGAATAAAGCACACATAGGTTGGTTCTTGAACATTAAAGTTGATACCTTGCATGCATGTGAGTTAAACTCCGTAAGCTAGTAAAGGGAAACAAGTTTGGGTAATTATTCTCACAAAGAGGTTAGTAATCTAAAGGGGTCACATAGTGTTTGATAAAATGCCCAATTGAATTCAAGCTTCCTAATTCTAAGTGGAATATGTCACATTGTGGAATAGACTGACGGTGCTAGACGGTCCAGTGATTTGTGATAGAAATTAAAAAGGGGAAAATTCGACTCGAGGTATGTATGGCTAACTTTAATCATTGTGGAGTCACCTTGTAGTGTCCAAGCATTCGGTATGAGTTTCTTGCTGAGTAAATGTGAATTGATTGTTCTGAAGTATTGGGGTGTAAGATTTCATTCTCTGATTCTCTTAGTCGAGTATCATGTTAATTGAAACTGTGAAAGATGATTTCTTGTGATTACACTATCATGTGCAGGGTTCGTTAAACGCTTGAATATGTTGGTATAAAAGAATGGTAGAGAACCCAAATGTATGAATGTATCTAAGTGCTAAAGGCTGTGTAACAAGTGATGAAAAAGGAGATGTGAATTGATTTAATTGAACTAAATGACCATGGTAATATTGTACATGACCCCTTGTTTTGCAAGGTTTATTGTGCCTTAATTTTTATACTATTGTTGGTCGTAATGAATTTGTATTCTTGTTGATAGGAATCCTTGTGATTGAATTATGGATTGATAAAGACTATTATGAACACATGATTTTTCGATTGTTATGAAAGTGTACTCTTGATGATATGAAGCCTTGTGAGTGAATTGTGGGCTGTTATTGTTGCTATGAAATGTGATTGTTCGGTGAGATCAGGTTGTACGCCGCAACATGAGGTAATAAGGGTGGAGAGGTAACAAGGGTGGAATGTGAATTGTACGGTGGGATCAGGTTGCACGCTGCAACAGAATGTAATAAGGCTGAAATGTGATTATACGGTGAGATCGGGTTGCACGCCGCAACGGGAAGCAATAAGGGTGGAAATGTTGAGAAGGAATAAGGGTGGAATGTGGTTGTGTTGAAATAAGGATTTGTAAAACTTTTGATTGTGGTTGTTTCTATTTCTGTGCAATACTTGTTGGTTCCATTAACTGTCTCTTATCTGTGTATTGTTTGATTTTACTTAGAGTAAATCTTGTTCATAAATACTAGTACTATTCCACGGTACTAACGCCCTTTTTGCTGGGGGCACTACATCTTTTATATAGTTGTAGGCGGTTCCGTAGCAGGTAGCTCATCCCGCTGTTAGTGGTGCCTCCTCTTCATCTCTTCAGCAGTTTTGGTGAGCCCCACTCCTTCTCGGGGCCGTGTGTGGATTATACCATTCTCTTTTTGCTTATGTTGTAAAAGGTATAGCCGGGGCCTCGTTGCCGGCAAGTTTATGTAAAACTCCTAGAACTCTTAGAGGATCCGTAGACACTGTGTGTGTTGTATATACATATATATCTATTTTGGGCGATAGTTGTATTCACTCGTAAATTTGGATCATAAATCAGAAATGTTGTATGTAACTTGTATGATTTGGATTATCTATTGTTGAAAGTTAAAAGAGGAAAAATGGAATCATATTGTAAATTTTACTTTGAATCTAGATTGTCTAACTCACATGGAATAATGAACGTTATGAACATGGGGCAATACGTTGGGTAGGAATGGCGATCCAGGTCCGCTTGACTGGGTTCATCTGGTCAGGCGCTGGTCTCATCCCTCGATTTTGGGGCGTGCCAGGACCTGGTTCAACTTGGTTGGCATTTGTGAATCTTCAAAACCATGCAGTGACTTGATTCAACAATACTGCTCTGCGAAATCTGTCAACTTTACTGATAGGAAATGCGTGGACTTTATCAGTCGGTCTATAATAACCCAAATTGAATTATGCTTACGGTATGTGCGAGGAAGACATACTACGAAATCCATATTAATCATCTCTCATTTCCACTCTAGTATCTCTATATCTTGATCTAGGCCACCAGGGCTCTGATGCTCGTCTTTGACTTGTTGGCAGTTCAAACATTTAGCCAAATGATCTGCTACTTGTTTCTTTATGCCTTTCCACCAATACAACTCTTTCAAGTCAAAATACATTTTGGTAGCACCTGGGTGGATAGAGTACCTTGAATTGTGAGCTTCTTCCATTATGGCCTTCCTAAGACCACTTACATCAGGAACATATAACCGATCATTCAACTTCAAAACTCTGTCACTTCCTAGAGTGAAAGCAGTGATTTCTTTGTTTCTAACTCTTTCTTTTAACTTCACTAAGTACGGATCTTCGTCTTTCTTGGCCTTAACATGCACAACTATAGAGGATTGCGCTAAGGAATAAGCAGTTATACCCCCTTCTTCGGTCTCATCCAATCTAATTCCATCATTTGCTAATTTTTGAATTTCTCGACCTAGAGTTCGCCTTTGTACTGCAAGATAGGCCAAGACACCCATTGACTTCCTACTTAGTGCATCTGCTACCACATTAGCTTTGCCCGGGTGATAAAGGATATTGATGTCATAATCTTTCAATAGCTCGAGCCACCTTCTTTGTCTCAAATTTTATTCTCTTTTCTTGAAAATGTACTGGATACTTTTGTAATCTGTAAACACTTAATAATGCTCGCCATAAAGGTAGTGTCGCCATATCTTTAATGCAAACACCACTTCTGCAAGCTCCAAGTCGTGTGTGGGGTAGTCTTTTTCATGATTCTTTAACTGCCTAGAAGCATACACAATAACTTTTCCATCATGAATAAGAACAAAACCAAGACCAACTCTGGATGCATCATAATACACCGTGAACCCACCCGAACCTGTCGGCAAGGTTAACACAGGTGCAGTGGTCAACCTCTTCTTTAACTCTTGAAAACTATGCTCACAAGCGTCTGACCACTGGAACTTAACTGATTTCTGGTTCAACTTAGTTAATGGAGATGCAAATGAGGAACATCCCTCTACAAACCTTCTATAGTAACCAGCTAACCCCAAGACACTCTTGATTTTGGTTGGCATTGTTGGCCTTGGCCATTTTTTGACTGCTTCTGTATTCTGAGGGTCTACTTTTATGCCTTCACTAGATACCAAGTGGCCTAAGAATGCCATTGACTGCAACTAGAACTCACTTTTTGAAAATTTTGCATAAAGGTCATTCTCCTTCAAGGTATGCAAGGCTATCCTGAGGTGTTCGGCATGCTCTTAAAATATACCAAAATATCGTCTATAAACACGATAATAAAGGTATCAAGGAATGACTTGAAAACTCTGTTCATGAGGTCCATGAATGCAACTCGAGAATTTGTCAAACCGAAGGACATTACAAGAAATTCATAATGCTCGTAGCGAGTTCTAAAGGTTATTTTAGATATATCATCTTCTCTGATTCACAATTGATGGTACCCCGACCTCAAGTCTATCTTTGAAAAGTACTTTTCACCTTGAAGTTGGTCAAATCAATCATCAATTCTTGACAGTGGGTACTTATTCTTAATGGTAACTTTATTCAACTGCCGATAGTCGACGCACATTTTGAGAGACCCATATTTTTTCTTGACAAATAGGACCGGGGCACCCATTACCGGTCATTCATTGTGCCTTAAGGTAAGAAATAAACTTACCTACAAGCAATGATGAACTACCCTTCCACTCTTAGACTTCTTTATTTGGAAATCGGAACCTGACTATCTTGGAAAGACAATCTAACATGGCATAGCAGGAAGACAACCAATCCATACCCATGATCACATCGAAATCCACCATTTCTAACTCTATGAGATCGTCCTCGGTCCTGCGAACTTGTCTGAAACTATACAACCTCTATAGACATTGGATGAACCATGCATAGAAGAACCCTGGACTGATGATGCTCTGGAGGAGCTCTCAGCTGGAAGGGCACTAAATGAAAAATGACCCGGATGAGAGCTGCCGGGACCCAGCCCCGATGACGCGCCATTATAAGCTGGGAGAACTGGCTGAGAAGGCCTAAATGGGCGGCCTCTACTGTGCTGAAACTGTCCTCTGCAAGGAGCACCACTGAAACTGCCAGTTCCACGAGGCCTCTTAGCCTCCCTCTCCTCTCACTCCTGGCGGCGAACTAACTTAATATCTCGAGCAATATCAACAACCTGCTCGAAGGTAGAACCTGATACTCTCTCCTTAGTCATCAAAATACAAAGTTGATAAGTGAGGCCATCCACGAACCTCCTAATCCTCTCCCTATCGGTAGGGACCAACTCGGTGGCATGACGAGCCAACTCTAAAAATCGCATCTCATATTGCATCACTGATAGCTCCCCCTGACGCAGCTGCTCAAACTGCCTGCGTTGCTCCTCCCTTTGAGACTGGGGAACATACTTCTCCAAAAAGATAGTGGAGAATTGCTGCCAGGTGACGGGTGCTGCGCCAACAAGCCTACGCCTCTCGAAAGAATCCCACCAAGTGAAAGCATCCCCAGAAAACTAAATGTAGCAAACAAGACCCCACTAGTCTCCAGAATCCCTATAGTACGAAGCATCCTCTGACACTTATCTAGAAAACCCTAGGCATCTTCGCCCTCAGCGCCACTGAATGTTGGAGGCTGAAGTCTATGAAACCTCTCCAGCCTGCGCTGCTCATCATCTGGCATAGCTGGAACCATGTAGTCCTGAACCGGAGCAACCGACTGGGTTAGAACTGCCCCCGGTATCTGAAGGCCCTGTACAACCTTCTCAGGTGTTCGGGCAGCTAGAGTCTGAGTGCCTCCCCCGGCCTGAGAAGTAGCGGCAGTAGTAGATACAACAGATTCCTGATCAAGGCTAGTACATACTGTCAAGATCTGAGCCAAGGTCTTTTGAAGACCCGGAATAACAATGGGCACTTCCAGGTGCCTGATCCTGTTTCGCTGGAATATGTGCGGTGGGAACCTGATCCTGAATGGTAGGTGGATGCACTGGTACTGCCCCGGCTGCTGCACGAGCTGGTCCCCTACCTCTACCACGGCCTCGACCCCTCACTGGTCTAGCTGGTGTCTAGTCACCCTGATCAGTAGTGCGTGTCCTCACCATATGTGAGAGAATGAAACAACAAGAGTTTAGATTTCTAGAATCAACATAATGGCACGACAGAATTCAAGAAAATGAGATTTTTCCTAAGGGTTTTGTAGCTTCTCGAAGATAAGTACAGACGTCTCCGTACCGATTCGCAAGACTCTACTAAACCTGCTCATGACCGTTGAGTCCTATGTAACCTAGTCTCTGATACCAAGTTTTCACGACCCCAAATCCTAAACCGGCCGTGATGGTGCATATCATGGAACTAGGCTAGCCAACCATCACATATTGTCACAATATTTTCATAAATTCTAAAATTTGTTTCCAACATTTCGTAAGCATTTTAAATTTCCAAACATTAAGAAAAAACCAAAGAAATAAAAAGTCTAACTACTACTCCCAAGGCTTGGAGTCAACGCGTCATGAGCATCTACGAGTCATAAAAAATAACTTTACTATCATAATACATCAAGTCTCGGAACGAGGGACTAAATACAAAATAAGAAAAGAGAAAAGAGATGTTGTGGACGCTGAACAGCTACCTCGAAGTCCCAACTCCGGCTCCACAAGAAGTAAGAAAACTAGCGCTCGGTACCAGCATCAGTATCGGCACATAGGGGTGCAGGGAGTAATGTGAGTACGTCATCTCAGTAGTAATGAAAATAAATCAAGTCTGAGCAATAAGAAAACACATAGGATCAAATCATCAATTCACACTAAGCACAGTCTTTCTTTCCAACAGTGTATACATTAAATCAACACGCTTTAAAAATCCAATTTCAGTAAATACCCTTCGAAAAGTGTGATTTCCATCAATTTAAAAAAAATGCCCAAGAAGTTTAGGGTAAAATGAAATAAATCACAAATAGTCACTCGGGCCAAAAACATGTATCATGAACCGCCCCTCGAGAAAATCATCACTCAGAATCAATCGCTCATCATGCCTCAAAATCACTCAGTATCAGCCCCTCGGGCAACCTCACTGTCACTCATGCCTCCCAATCACTCGGAACTCGGCACTCACACTTTGTAGGTACCTGCACTCAATGGGGGTGTATAGACTCCAGGGGGGCTCCTATAGCCCGAGCGCTAATATCAAGCCATCTCCTGGCATATATCAACTCAGGCTCTCGGTCTCTCACATATCATAACAATGTAACATGTTGCGGCGTGCAACCCGATCCATAATATCCTCACAATATTGGCAATCGACCTCACTCAGTTAGAAACTCTCAAAATGCCACTCGGGCCATCAACAAACGGGGTACTCGACCCAATACAATATTTATATCACAAAATAGTGTAAAGAAGTATGAGTTTCGAAAACAGTTCAACATGGTATGACTGAGTGTAAATCATAATCACTATAGTGAGGATTATCAGAAAATAACCCCCAAGAGATCTAAACAGGTCGGCACAAGGCCCCAAACATGGCTTATAGCCCAAATATAATAATAGTCTGAGAAAACATGGTTTAACATATGATTTAAAGTAAATACGCAACTCAAAAGTTGCCACGGGAAGGAGTAAGTCCAAATTCCCAATCAGTGAACGCCACACACTCGTCATCCTGCATGTGCGTCATACCAAAATAGAGTGAAAATATTGAGTCCGGGGTTTCATACCCTCAGGACAAGATTTACAGTCATTACATACCTCAAACCAGCCCGAAAACTACTCCGTGATGCTCTTGCCCCTCGAATCGGTTCCAAAATGCTCTGAGTCTATCAAAATCATATTAATAACATCAAAATATGCTAGGGAGACGAAACCCATTCGAAAACTATTGAAATTAGGCACAATTTCAGAAATTGGCCAAACCCGACCCCCGGGCCCACGTCTCGGAATTCAATAAAAGTCACAAAAGCGGGATCCCCATTCTCCCACGATTCTATACATACCAAGAACATCAAAATCGGACCCCAATTGCCCCTCCAATTCCTCAATCAAAATCTCCAATTTTCCAAGCCCTAACCCCCAATTTAACACTGATTTTCCCAAAAAATTCACCCTAAATCAGTCCAAATATTAGATAGGAATGAGTTTTAGGTTCAAATATCTTACCTCAACGAAGTTCTCTTGATTTACTCGTTCAAACCCCTCTCCTAAAGCTTAATCCCGGATGAAAATATTGAAGAAATGGCTCAAAACCCTCTCCAGCCCCCGTGGTCCCGCACCTGCGGTCATTTACGCGCACCTGCGGACCTGCACCTGCGGTCCCAGGTGCGCACCTGCGGACTCTACCCAAAAGCCAAACCTCCGCACCTGTGGAACTCCTCCATCCCACCAGAATCCACACTTGCGACCCTTTCTCGCACCTGCGGCTCTCGCACCTGCGCTCAACCATCTGCAGGTGCGGCCACACCAGAGTGGCAACACCAGCAGCAGCTCAGCTGCATTTTTCCCACTTCAAAGTCCCTGAGGGCTATTTAAAATCTACCCGAGCCCCTCGGGATCCCAACCAAATATACAAACAAGTCCTAAATGATCACCCGGACTTAGTCGAACCCTCGGAACACCCAAAATAACATCGAAACTCCAGTTCAACCCATGATTCAAGCCTAAGATTCCTAAAACTTCCGAAAATCACCAACGATGACGAAACCAACCAAAACACATCCGAATGACCTAACAATTTTCACACACATTCGAAATGACACTACGAACCTGCTCTAAATTCCGGAATTCTATTCCGACCCCGATAGCCTATTTTCCATTGCCGACCGGGAATCGCCAAAAACTAACTTTCGCCAATTCAAGCCTAATTCTACACCGGACATCAAAACCACATTCCGAACACACTCCTAAGTCCCAAATCACCTAACAAAGCTATCCGAGCCATAAAATCTATATTCCGATGTCGTTTACCAATAAGTCAACTCCTAGTTGACTTTTTCAACTACAAGGCCAATTTAAAAGACTAAGTGTCTCAATTCTCACCACGACCACTCCGAACCCGAACCAACAGACCCCAACACATCATAAACAAACTAAACAATGCATGACAAGGCAGAAACATGAATAACGGAACTAATTCCATGGAATGACCGACCAGGTCGTTACAGTTCCTCTCACTTACAACCTTTAAGTAAACAGATTAATAAGTAACCTTTCAAAGATGTGAATAGTTTCCTTTGGTTGTCAAGAGGATATGTTTACTCCACCTGTCACCAGATTGATTATCCATTGCCTTTAGTAATTTGGAATATGCTTTAGCATCTAGATAAGAACCGAGATTTTTAGCCTGCCTTTAGCGGGCAATTAAAAGCTGGTAAAAGAGGAAAACCTATTTTAAAATGGAGAGGAAGAAACGAGAGAACTCTCACAAGAATCAAAATCAAGCTTTTCAATAATATAATATGCAGAAGCATTAAATCCTAAATTACACACAAGATAAAAGAGTATTTATTCTTAGAACTTTGAAGAACAAATCAAGTATTAGTTCAAGGTAGAGGATGTAATTTTAACTGATTATGATTCCATGTCCAACATAAGAACCCTCCTTTGTTTCTATTGTTTCTCCCTTCTATAATCCTTTTTGTTGCAATCTATTAGTTCAATCAAGCTTAAGACTTTATTTAGACAAGGTTTGTAAAAGAAATTACATTTAATAATTGATATACTATGCTAAGATTTGTGAAGCAAATGTGTGTCACACCCTCTTTTTTTTTCCAAAAACATCACTAAACCCTCTTAAAATAAATAAAAGAATTAGGTTTTGCAAAGTTCGAAAGGGTTTTCAAATTTGAAAGTGACAAAAAGATTGTGCTCAAAAGGATTAACTTAGATTCGCCACCTGACATTTTATTTTGGTGTGTCAGGTCACCGTTTTTTTTAATAACAATTTTCCTTCAAAACACATTTGACTCTAAGACTAAGTCTGCACCAGAGTTCTAGGTAAGGGGGTTCATTTGACTCGGGGAGAAGGTGTTAGGCATTCCCCGAGTCCCGTGAATGTCACGATTGCGTACTCGATCTAGTTGGCTTTTCAAAAATTCAAATTGAGGTAAAAATAAACACGAAAAAGAAAAATAAACACACAAGAGACTCGAGGTCGTCCCGACCTAATAAAAGAAAATGAAAGTGAAAAATAAAAACAAAAGTACTACGAGTAACTTTCGACCTCCAGAACAAAGTACTTCGGGGCATTCCCCGGATAATATCTATTTACAAGGTCCTCGGGGCATTCCCCCGATATAATAATCAACTAACGGGGAAAACCTCTTACCTCAAAAATAAAAGAAAATAAAAGGAAAATCCTAAAGTTTTCCTACCCGAGTGTGGTCGGCCTAAACATGCTACTAACGGACAATGTAATAATGGCAGAACAAATAAAACTAAAGAAAATATTTATTTCATCCTCATTCTCCTTTTAACTTCTCACTTTTTGTGTATTAAGACACGAGCCCAATCCTAAAGCATGAAAACAAATGAAACATTGGGCTAGGTCTTTCCCCCACTCCTCGCAGCCCAACCATTCAACAAATATCAATCCAATAGAATCAATAAAGAAACTCATTTTCAAAACAAACATCCTAAACAATCAAATATCAAACTAGTGATCACAAAATCAAATCGAATTGCAGCCTAATATGTCCAAACCAAACAGATTCAAAGCCATAAACATTTAAGCACGAAAGGTGAGATAAAACACAAGTAATGAAGTAAAATCAAATCTAACTAAAATCAAAATACGACAAGGAAAACATGAATGAACCTGAATAAACATGAACTTTGATTAACTTTGATTGAACACAGAATACGAGTGAATTTCGGGGACAAAATTGAAGTAGGAAGCAACAACAGACAGGAACCGTGAATCAAAATTCGTCAACGGACCTCGAATCGGCACCGAAAAGCTGAAAACCGGACGAAATCGAATTGGCGTCGGCAAGCTCAACCAAATACGGACTCAAAAGTGAATAAGCAGAAATATGTTTGTTTGTTTTTTCTGTTTTTCTATTTTTTATTTGTTTTTTTTATTAATTTTGTTTTCTGTTTTTCAGACTGGTTTGTTATTGGGGGTCAACAGGTTGATGGAGATGGAGATGGGTCGCTGGAATATAAAGGTCCGCCAGAGACGGCGGCGATGGCGGCCTGGTGGTGTCTTTTTTTGTGTGTGGATGAAGATGGATGTTTATAGGAGAGGGGTTAGCCGCTGGTTTGGTGTAGGTTTTCAGGCGAGTTGGGTCAGGAAGAAGAAGGGTAACCAGTGGCTGCGTGTAAAGGTTGGTGGGCGACAGTCCAGTGTTGAAGGGTGACGTCTTGTCACGACCGAAAATCCCACCCTTCAGGACGTGACTGCGTCTAATGTTGAACCCGCTAGACAAGCCAACGTGCACAAATAATCTAACTTTTATAACCCAATTCGGCAGTAGCAAATAAAATATCTTTAAAAATCTTAACAGAAATAACGAAACACTTTAGAATTTTTAACAGCGGAAATGTAATAGAAATCCGAAAATTCAAAGTGAAATAGTAAAATACATAACATCGCATAAGCCCAAAACCGGGTGTCACAACTCACGAGCTGTCTAAACAGAGTGCTAAATACATAGTCTGAAAAGAAATACATCATTTTCTTGGAACTGGGGAAAAAGATAAGACAGTAAGGAATCCAAAAGCAGGAGAGACGCCAAGGCCCACGAACGTCGGCGGGTATACCTTGAAGCTCTGGGCGGACTGAAGGTGACTCCCTCGATGCGGTCCACTGGGTCCGGATGCGGGGTCTGCACTACATCAAGAAGTGTAGTGTAGCATCAGTACAACCGACCCCATGTACTGAGTAAGTGCCGAGCCTAACCTCGGCCGAAGTAGTGACGAGGCTAGACTTGACAATGATGATGACCTGTCCTATTCTACAGCAGGCAACCGGAGTAATACAAGGACAAGAGATAAGCAGACAAGAAGGGGATACGGGAGCAGTAAAGGGGAACAAGTGAAATGAAGCAGTTAAATTGACATATAGAAGTAAACAAGGGAGGTAATTTAACACAAGAACTAACGAAACAAGTATAAATACCAGAAATGTTAATAAATGGCACGGCATCACCCTTCGTGCTTTTACTCTCTTCCTCACAATGCAACGTAATCAAATATCATGGCACGGCATTACCCTTCGTGCTTTTACCCTCTTCCTCAAAATGCGATGTATAATGTGAAATAGTATAAATCATGGCACGACATCACCCTTCGTGCTTTTGCTCTCAACCTCACAATGCAATGTACAATGTAAGGCAATATAAATCATGGCACGACATTAACCTTCGTGCTTATAATCAACGTAAATCATGGAACGACATTAATCTTCGTGCTTATAATCAATGTGAATCATGGCACGGCATTACCCTTTGTGCTTTATACTCTTCTTCACTATGCAATGTAATCAAATATCATGGAACGGCATCACCCTTCGTGCTTTACACTCTTCCTCACCAAACAATGACAGATATAATGGCAAGGAGTACATCATAGTGGAAATACATTTCAATATCACCCGGTAAGGGGAAAATCATCAATCAATATCACAACAATTGCCCGACAAGGGTCTCAGCTATAACCAATCGATTCAAATATATCCTTAATTGGTGGATTTTAAGTCAAACCAATACATCATAGGTTCATTAACCAAGATTTCCAACAATAACGGCGTCCAAGTAGAGACAAGTTTATAATATAACGAACATGGAAGTAATAACAAGATCTTCATCAAAATTAGACTCGCGGGCATGCTTGACACACAATGCATAGGTACTCGTCACCTTACCTATGCATTGAACATGATAAACACTTAGCACATAGCATAAAATACCTATTCCCTCACCAAAGTTAGGCAAGACACTTACATCGGGTCCAAAATATAGCAATCAACCCTATAACACTGCCTTTCCTTTTAAATTCAACTCTGGAACAACAATATCTAGGCATAATTAACTTAAGTATATCAATAATAACTCAATAACACAATCCCATAGCCTAAATACATAATTCATATCATTCTTCCAAAATTTCCAAAATTCGACCCCGGGCCCGCTTGGTCCAAACACGAGGCTCGGACAAGAACCCGATCACCCATACCCCCATGAGTTAGAATATATAATTTGTTTTGAAATCCCACCCCAAATTGGGGTTGAATTACCCAAAATTCCCAAAAACCTAACTCTACCCAAAACGCCTAATTTCTACTTTGATTTTTGGATTTTAGGCCAAGATTCTAGTTATTATGGAAGAAAAGTTGAAGAAATCGATGTTAAAAACACTTAACCAAGAGGCTATGGAGGAAGAATTGGCTTGGGGTCTTCAATGGAGGTTAGAGGAAGGAGAAAGTACTGAAAATATGAAAATCCCGTGTAGAGTATTCTGTTTTTGACCTTTTAATTAACTGGGCGAAAATGCTCTCTGCGATCGCGGAAGAGGGGTTGCCATCGCAGAGAAGGACTTGGCTGACCCTACGCGATCGCAGGAGAGGTAACGCGATAGCAGAGCTGCGGAGAGACCCTATGCGATCACGGAGCAAGGATCGCGACCGCACTGACCAAACTACCCCCAGACCCCCGACCTACCTAGTACACTATGCGATCGCGAAACTGGCATTGCGATCACATAGAGCATCAGCGACCCCCTCCCAGCCCAGTACTATGCGATCACAACTATGTTTATGCGATCGCGTAGAGACACACACCAGACACCAGAAACCAGTCCAAAACACCTGATTTTTGACTCTTTAACACCCCGTTAGCTACCCGAAACTCACCCGAGCCCTCGGGTCTCCAAACCAAAAACACACACGACTCCCAAAACATCCTACCAACTGATTCAAGCATTTAAATCACCAAATTATCATCAAAATCATCGAATTAAACCTCAAAACTCTTGGAATTTTCTCAAAACTTCATAAAGCTTAATCTTTCCAATTTTAATCTGAAAACGTCATTCCAAGTCCGTTTTACACCAAACTTCACAGATAAGTCACATAACATATATTAAACTTGTTCCGGGATTCAGAACAATAATACGGGCCCGGTAACACAGTTTTCACATCAAAGTTCATTTTCCAAAACCTTTATTATTTTTCAAAAAATAATTTTCTTTAAAACTTCATTTCTCGGGCTTAGGACCTCAGAATTCGATTTCGGGCATACGCCAAAGTCCCATATTTTCCTACGGACCCTCCGGGACCGTCAAATCACGGGTTCGGGTCTGTTTACCAAAAATGTTGACCAAAGTCAACTTTATTCATTTAATTGTTACAAAAATTCCATTTTCATCAGATTTTCACATAGAAGCTTCCCGGTTACACGTTCGGGATGCGCACGTATAACGAGGCGAGATTAACGGAGGCTTTTGGAGCCTCAGAACATAGATTTAGCTGAATTTACTTAGGATGACCTTTTGGGTCATCACAATCTCCACTTGTAAAACAAACGTTCGTCCTCGAACGAACATAGAAAAGTACCTGAGTCTGAGAAAAGATGGGGATAACGACTCCTCAAATCGGACTCGGACTCCCAAGTAGCTGCCTCGACAGGCTGACCTCTCCACTGAACATGAACCAAAGGATAACTCTTCGACCTCAACTGGCAAACATGCCTATCCAATAAAGCTACCGGCTCTTCCTCATAAGTCAGGTCCTTGTCCAACCGGACACCGCTGAAGTCAAGAACATGAGATGGATCTGCAATATACCTCCGGAGCATAGATACATGAAACACTGGATGTACGACTGATAAATGCGGTGGAAAGGAAAGTTTGTAGGCCACCTCTCCTACCTTGTCCAATATCTCAAATGGACCAATATACCTAGGGCTCAACTTTCCCTTCTTTCCGAATCTCATCACGCCCTTCATAGGCGACACTCGAAGGAACACCTGGTCTCCTACCATGAAAGCCAAATCTCGAACTCTACGATCTGCATAACTCTTTTGCCTGGACTGAGCTGTACGAAGCCTATCCTGAATAATCTTCACCTTATCCAAGGCATCCTGGACTAACTCAGAACCAAATAGCCTAGCCTCTCCGGGCTCAAACCATCTGATTGGAGACCGACATCGCCTACCATACAACGCCTCATACGGAGCCATCTGAATGCTCGACTGGTAACTGTTGTTGTAGGCAAACTCTGTTAAAGGCAAGAACTGATCCCATGATCCACCAAAATCAATGAAACAAGCTCGCAAAATATCTTCCAAAATCTGAATAGTACGCTCGGACTGTCCGTCCGTCTAAGGATGAAATGCTGTGCTCAACTCAATCTGTGTGCCCAACACTCGCTGAAATACCCTCCAGAAATGGGAGGTAAACTGAGTACCTCGGTCTGATATAATAGATAAGGGCACACCATACAATCTGACAATCTCTCTCATGCAGATCTTTGTCAACTTCTCCGCTGAATATGAAACTGACACAGGAATGAAATGTGCTGACTTGGTCAGCCTATCCACAACAACCTATACTGCATCAACCATCCACTGATTCCGTGGAAGCCCAACTACAAAATCCATCGTGATACGCTCCCACTTCCACTCGGGAAGCTGAATTTGCTACATCAATCCACCGAGTCTCTGGTGCTCATACTTAACATGCTGACAATTCAAGCACCGAGCTACATAAGCCATAATATCCTTCTTCATCCTACGCCACCAATAATGCTGCTGCAAGTCCTGATACATCTTCGTGGCGCCCGGATGAATGGAATACCGGGAACTATGGGCCTCCTGCAATATAACCTCACGAATGCCGTCCACATCAGGAACACATATACGACCCTACAATCTCAAAACTCCCTCATCATCGACTGTGACTTGCTTGGCATGTCCGTGCCGAACCGCATCTCTAAGAGCACACAAATGACGATGATCATACTGCCTGGCGCGAATGCGATCATACAATGAAGAACGAGCGACGGTATGGGCTAAAACACTGCCAGTCTCAGAAACCTCTAATCTAATAAATCGATTAGCTAACGCCTGAACATCCAAAGCCAAAGGTTGCTCTCCAACTGATAAATAGGCCAAGCTACCCGTGTTGACTGACTTCCGGCTCAAAGCATCGGCCACCACATTGGCCTTTCCCGGATGATAGAGAATAGTAATATCATAATCCTTCAGCAACTCTAACCACCTCCTCTGCCTCATATTCAACTCCTTTTGCTTAAACAAGTATTGCAAACTCTTGTGATCAGTGAATACCTCACACGGTACCCCATACAAATAGTGCCTCCAAATCTTCAAGGCATGAACAATAGCTGCAAGCTCCAAATCATGGACTGGATAGTTCTTCTCGTGGATCTTCAACTGACGAGATGCATAGGCTATGACCTTGCCATCCTGCATCAATACCGCACCATGTCCAACCCATAAAGCATCACAATATACGGTATACGAACCTGAACCTGTGGGCAATACCAACACTGGTGCTGTGGTCAATGCTGTATTGAGCTTCTGAAAGCTCGCTTCACACTCCTCAGAACATCTGAACTGAGCACTCTTCTGCGTCAACTTGGTCATAGGGGCTTCTATAGATGAAAACCCCTCCACGAACCGGCGATAATAGCCTGCTAAGCCTAAGAAGCTCCGAATCTCTATGGCTGTAGTGGGTTTAGGCCAATCTCTAACTGTTGAAACTTTCTTCGGATCCACCTGAATGCCCTCTGCCGACACAACGTGGCCCAAGAATGCCACAGAACTCAACCATAACTCACACTTGGAAAACTTGGCATACAACTACCGATCTCTCAGAGTCTGGAGAACAACACGAAGATGCTGCTCATGCTCCTCTCGATTACGGGAATAAATCAAGATATCATCTATAAACACAATCACAAATGAGTCCAAATAAGGTCGAAATACCCGATTCATCAACTCCATAAAAGCAGCGGGGGCATCAGTCAATCCAAACGACATGACCAAAAACTCATAATGCCCATAACGAGTGCAAAAAGCTGTCTTAGGCACATCAGACGCCCTGATCCTCAACTGATGATAACTAGACCTCAAGTCTATCTTAGAGAACACAGTAGCAACTTGGAGCTGATCAAATAAGTCATCAATTCTCGGCAAAGGATACTTGTTCTTCATAGTAACCTTATTCAACTGCCGGTAGTCAATACACATCCTCATTGAGCCATCTTTCTTCTTCACGAACAATACTAGAGCACCCCAAGGAGAAACACTAGGCCTGATGAAGCCTTTATCCAACAAATCCTGTAATTGTTCCTTTAATTCCTTTAACTCTGGCGGAGCCATACGATACGGGGGAATAGAGATGGGCTGAGTGCCCTCAGCTACCTCAATACAGAATTCAATATCCCTGTCGGGTAGCATACCCGGCAGGTCAGCAGAGAATACCTCTGGAAAATCACGAACCACGGGCACGGACCCTATAGAAGGAACCTCAGCACTAGAATCAGGAGCATAGGCCAAATAGGCCAAGCAACCCTTCTCGACCATGCGCCGAGCGTTCATATAAGAAACAAATCTACCAGAAGAATGACTAAAATTCCCTCTCCACTCTAAACGAGGTACTCCTGGTAAGGCTAAGGTCACTGTCTTGGCATGACAATCCAAGATAACATGATAGGGGGATAAATAATCCATCCCTAATATAACATCAAAGTCAACCATATCAAGAAGCAAAAGATCAACCTGAGTCTCCAGACCACCAATAACTACTACGCAAGCACGGTAGACTCGATATACCACTTTAGAATCACCCACCGATGTAGACACATGTACAGCAGCACTAAAGGAATCACGGGGCATACTCAAATAAAGGGAAAAATATGAAGACACATAGGAGAATGTAGAACACGGATCAAATAACACTGAAGCATCTCGACTGCAAACTGAAACCGTACCTATAATAACTGCATCAGAAGACTCAGCATCAGGACGAGCAGGAAAAGCATAACACCGGGGCTGAGCCCCTCCAACCTGTGCATCTATGGGTCTACCTGCTACGGGCTGACCTCTACCTCTCATGGAATGCGCTCCACCTCTATGAGCCTGACCACCACCTCTGGCACCTCGACCACCACCCCTAGCTGGCTGAGGGGGTAAGGGTGCACCTGCTGCGGGAATCAAGGCACGGGAACCCTGATACTGGGGTCCACTCGAAGCTCGGGGGCAATATCTGGCAATGTGCCCCAGGCTACCACAACTATAAAAAGATCTCTGCTATTGTGGCTGATAACTCGGGAACTGGCCCTACGACCCTGATAACCACCTTGGTAACTCTGAAGTGGCTGTGCACGGATAGATGTTGGTGGTGCACTAAAAGGAGCTGGCGGTGCACGGGGAGACACCTGAAGTGCTGACTAAAAAGGTCGGGGTGGATGACCCCTACTGAAAGAATCCCTGACTCCAGATGAGGCTCCACTGAATCTACCAAAATGATGGGGCCTCTTGTCAGCCCCCTGACCACCTCCCTGTGACAAAATCATATCAATCCTCCTGGCCACATCGGCCGCATCCTGGAACGAAATATCAGTACTTGACTCCCTGGCCATCTGAAGTCGTATAGGCTGGGCCAAACCCTCAATGAACCTCCGAACTCTCTCCCGATCAATGGGGGGTATCATCAATGCATGCCTGGCTAGAGCGATAAACCTAGTCTCGTACTAGGTAACAGACATAGATCCCTGCTGGAGGCGCTCAAACTGCCTCCTAAGATCCTCTCGCTGAGTAATGGGAAGGAACTTCCCCAAAAATACCTATGTGAACTGAGCCCAAGTCAAAGGTGCAGACCCAACTGGTCTGGCTAAGCATTAGTCCCTCCACCAAGTCTTGGCTGCGCCAGATAGTCGAAAAGTAGCAAAGTCAACTCCATTGGACTCCACTATACCCGTGTTCCGAAGAACCTAGTGGCAGCTGTCCAAATAGTCCTGTGGATCCTCTGACGGTGCACCAGTAAAAGTAGTAGTGAATAACTTGGTGAATCTGTCCAGTCTCCATAGAGCATCTGCTGACATAGCTGCACCCTCAGCTGCCAATGCCACAATACCCGGTTGAGCTACTCCAGTTGTCTGAGGTGCTGGAGTCTGAAACTGAGTAGCAACCTGCTCTGGGGTATGAATAACAGGAGTCTGGGTCCCTCCCCCAACCTGAGATCCAGCTGGTGCAGTAGGAAGAAGACCGACCTGAGCCACACTCTCCATAAGTCCTACCAGATGGACAAGAGCGTCCTGAAGCACTAGGGTAGCTATGAACCCCTCCGGGACCTACGCTGGTCCAACTGGGACTGTCGCAACTGGGACCTCCTCGTCAGACTCGACTTGAGGGTCCTCCACTGGGGCTGCTACTCTAGGCTGAGCCCTGCCCCGACCTCGGCCTCTAGCACAGCCTCGTCCTCGACCTCGACCCCTCGTAGGAGCTGTAGCAAGAGTGTTGGGCTGCTTAGCGGAACCAAGAGAAGCACGCGTCCTCGCCATCTGCGAGAGAGTAATTAGAGACTCAATTAGTATTTAGAATTCAATTGGCATGACAGAGAATGAAAGATGTGAAGTTATTCCTAACTTTGCATCCTCTGGGGGATAAGTACAGACGTCTCCGTACCGACCCCTCAGACTCTACCAAGGTTGTTCGTGAATTGCGATACCTAAGCAACCTAGAGCTCTGATACCAACTTGTAACGACCCGAAATCCCACCCTTCAGGACGTGATTGCGTCTAACATTGAACCCGCTAGACAAGACAACGTGCACAGATAATCTAACTTTTATAACCCAATTCGGCAGTAGCAAAGAAAATATCTTTAAAAATCTTAACAGAAATAACGAAACACTTTAGAATTTTTATCATCGGAATGTAATAGAAATCCGAAAATGCAAAGTGAAATAGTAAAATACATAACGTCACATAATCCCAAAATCGGGGTGTCACAACTCACGAACTGTCTAGACAGAGTGCTAAATACATAGTTTGAAAAGAAATACATCATTGTCTTGGAACTGGGGAAAAAGAAAAGACAGTAAGGAATCCAAAAGCAGGAGACATACTAAGGCCCACGAACGCCGGCAGGTATACCTTGAAGCTCTGGGCGGACTGAAGGTAACTCCCTCGATGCGGTCCACTGGGTCCGGATGCAGGGTCTGCATAACATCAAGAAGTGCAGTGTAGCATCAGTATAACCGACCCCATGTACTGAGTAAGTGCCGAGCCTAACCTCAGCCGAAGTAGTGACGAGGCTAGACTTGACAATAATGATGACCTGTCCTATTCTACAGTAGGCAACAGGAATAATACAAGGCAAGAGATAAGCAGACAAGAAGGGGATACGGGAGCAGTAAAGGGGAACAAGTGAAATTAAGCAGTTAAATTGACATATAGAAGTAAACAAGGGAGGTAATTTAACACAATAACTAACGAAACAAGTATAAATACCAGAAATGTTAATAAATGGCACGATATCACCCTTCGTGCTTTTACTCTCTTCCTAACAATGCAACGTAATCAAATATCATGGCACGGCATCACCCTTCGTGCTTTTACCCTCTTCCTCACAATGCGATGCATAATGTGAAATATTATAAATCATGGCACGGCATCACCCTTCGTGCTTTTACCCTCTTCCTCACAATGCGATGCATAATGTGAAATATTATAAATCATGGCACGGCATCACCCTTCGTGCTTTTACCCTCTTCCTCACAATGCGATGCATAATGTGAAATATTATAAATCATGGCACGGCATCACCCTTCGTGCCTTTACTCTCTTCCTCACAATGCAATGTACAATGTAAGGAAATATAAATCATGGCACGACATTAAACTTCGTGCTTATAATCAACGTAAATCATGGCACGACATTAACCTTCGTGCTTATAATCAATGTGAATCATGGCACGGCATCACCCTTCGTGCTTTACACTCTTCCTCACTATGAAATGTAATCAAATATCACGGCACGACATCACCCTTCGTGCTTTACACTCTTCCTCACCAAACAATGACAAATATAATGTCAAGGAGTACAACATAGTGGAAATACATTTCAATATCACCCAGCAAGAGGAAAATCATCAATCAATATCACAACAATTGCCCGGCAAGGGTCTTAGCTATAACCAATTGATTCAAATATATCCTTAATTGGTGGATTTTAAGTCAAACCAATACATCATTGGTTCATTAACCAAGATTTCCAACAATAACGGCTTCCAAGTAGAGAAAAGTTCATAATATAATGAACATGGAAGTAATAACAAGATCTTCATCAAAATTAGACTCACGGGGATGCTTGACACACAATGCATAGGTACTCGTCACCTTACCTATGCATTGAACATGATAAACACTTAGCACATAGCATACAATACCTATTCCGTCACCAAAGTTAGGCAAGACACTTACCTCGGGTCCAAAATATAGCAACCAACCCTCTAACACTGCCTTTCCTTTTAAATTCAACTCCGGAACAACAATATCTAGGCATAATTAACTTAAGTATATCAATAATAACTCAATAACACAATCCCATAGCCTAAATACACAATTCATATCATTCTTCCAAAATTTCCAAAATTCGACCCCGAGCCCTCTTGGTCCAAACACGAGGCTCGGACAAGAACCCGATCACCCATACCCCCACGAGTTAGAATATATAATTTGTTTTGAAATCCCACCCCAAATTGGGGTTGAATTACCCAAAATTCCCAAAAACCTAACTCTACCCAAAACTCCTAATTTCTACTTTGATTTTTGGATTTTAGGCCAAGATTCTAGTTATTATGGAAGAAAAGTGGAAGAAATCGATGTTAAAAACACTTACCCAAGAGGCTATGGAGGAAGAATTGGCTTGGGGTCTTATATGGAGGTTGGAGGAAGGACAAAGTACTGAAAATATGAAAATCCCGTGTAGAGTATTCTGTTTTTGACCTTTTAATTAACTGGGCGAAAATGCTCTCTGCGATCGCGGAACAGGGGATGCCATCGCAGAGAAGGACTTGGCTGACCCTACGTGATCGCAGGAGAGGTAACGCGATCGCAGAGCTGCAAAGTCTCACCCTATGTGATAGCGGAGCAAGGATCGCGACCGCACTAACCAATCTACCCCCAGAACCCTGACCTACCTAGTACACTATGCGATCGCGGAGTTGGCATTGCGATCGCATAGAGCATCAGTGACCCCCTCCCAGCCACGTACTATGCGATCGCAGCTATGCTTGTGCGATCGCATAGAGACACACATCAGACACCAGAAACCAGTCCAAAACACCAGATTTTTGACTCTTTAACACCCCGTTAGCTACCCGAAACTCACCCGAGCCCTCGAGTCTCCAAACCAAAAACACTCATGACTCCCAAAACATCATACGGACTGGTTCAAGCATTTAAATCACCAAATTATCATCAAAATCATCGAATTAAACCTCAAAACTCTTGGAATTTGCTCAAAACTTCATAAAGCTTAATTTCCCAATTTTAATCCGAAACACGTCATTCCAAGTCTGTTTTACACCAAACTTCACAGATAAGTCACATAACATATATTCAACCTGTTCCGAGCTTCAAAACCATAATACGGGCCCGTTAACACGATTTTCACATCAAAGTTCATTTTCCAAAACTTTTATTATTTTCAAAAAACAATTTTCTTTAAAAATTCATTTCTCGGGCTTGGGACCTCGGAATTCGATTTCGGGCATACGCCCAAGTCCCATATTTTCCTACGAACCCTCCGGGACCGTCAAATCACGGGTCCGGGTCTGTTTACCAAAAATGTTGACCAAAGTCAACTTTATTCATTTAATTGTTACAAAAATTCCCTTTTCATCAGATTTTCACATAGAAGCTTCCCGGTTACACGCTCGGGCTGCGCAAGTATATCGAGGTGAGATTAACGGAGGCTTTCGAATCCTCGAAAGACAGATTTAGCTGAATTTACTTAGGATTACCCTTTGGGTTGTCACACGTCTATGATGGCTGGCGAGGGAGGTGACGGCTGGGCTATGGTCTTTTGTGGAGGGGCTGGGTCGCGGATATGGTGGTGTAGAGTTCGTTAGTGCGTGAAGAAGATGAGGCGATGGTGGCTGTGGTGGTTGCCGGCGACGGCAGGAGATGGCTAAGGTGGGGCTGGCAGTGGAGGATTGGTTTCTGGTGGCTGGAGGCAGCAGTTCCTCCTTGGAGATGAGGAGGCCCGGCGTTGTTTTTTGGTCTGTCGTGTTAAGGTATGGCCAGATTTCCGATTGGAGAAAAAGGTGTTGCCGTTAATTTTGTATGTGTGTCTGATCGTTCATGGGTGTGTGATGAAGTGAGGAAGAAGAAGAGAAAGCCTAGGGTTTTTTCGTGTAATGGGTATGGGCTAAGGGATTAATGGGCTGGTCCAAAAATTGGGTCTTTAGTAGCTATTGGGCTCTAATTTCTACAAAATTGGGACTAAGAAAAAGTTGAAAACTTAATTCAATTCTAAAGTAATATAAAATATTTAAAAAAATATAAAAATAATTCTTAATTGAAAAAAATAAAGTTGAAACTATTTTTGGTATTTTCAAGAGTTATACTAAATTAAAAATGGGTTTAAAATAATATCTTTCTAAAAATACTTAATACGTGAATTAAGTAGAGAAATATGGAACTATTTTTGTAATTTTCAATTTTGCGTGATAAAATAAAGTAAACGAGTCAAAACTAGTTAAAATAGCAATATTAGACCTAAACTAAATATTTAAATGCTAAAATATGTAAAATCTTGGGGAGGGTAAAAACTTACATGTCTACTGTTGCCCCTCTTTGATTGAAAACACGATGAGTTTTCAGACAAAGAACGACTAGACAGGTTTTTTTATTTGACCCTTATTTAGAGAGACCAAACACTTAAAGAAAGAAGAGTCTGTCACGACCCAAATTTCCACCCTTTAGGCCATGACTGCGCCTAACGTTGAACCCGCTAGGCCAGCCAACGTATAACTTGCAATAGTAATTTAAAACCATTTAATAAGAAATAAAACGCTAACCTTTCAACTTTAACTAATTCAATCATATAGTGGGATAATAGTGGAAACCGTTTAGCCGTACATCAATAACATACCTTTAAAAATAACAAAAACTTGAATGTGGAAAGGAAGAACATAACAATCATGAAATAACGTAAACTTCCAAAACCGGGGGGTCACAATCCCACGGACTAGCTACTAGAATACTACATACAAGTCTGGAAAAAAAGTGCAACACTGTCTTGGAAGTAAAGAAGAAAGACAATGAAACGATAAATAAAGAAGCCTCGGGATCCACGGACGCCAGTGTATACCTCGAAGCTCTAACGTGGACTGAAGGTATCTCCCTCAGAACGCTCCACAGGGTCCAGTAGCAGGATCTGCACGACACAAGGAAGTACAGTGTAGTATCAGTACAACCGACCCCATGTACTGAGTAAGTGACAAGCCTAACCTCGGCCGAAGTAGTGACGAGGCTAGACTCAGCATAATACGATCACCTGTCCTAGTCTAAGTAGATATATGTACAAGAATTAACAGATAATGAAACAAGTATGACCTAATAGGAGGGATATGGGAAACAAATAGGGGAAAAGATATTTAAAGAGCAGCAACAATATCGGAACTTAAACGATAAAATAAGATATGGGGTGTACATGCTGGGGATACAGGATAACAACATTTAATTCTTAACGGTACAGTGAGAGTACGACTGGAAAGTAAAAACGGAAACCGGAGAACAGCTATCAGTATGAGGGACTCAATCGAATAACAGAGCTCGGCATGTCCCCTCGTGCGTAATCTCAACTATCAATCAGCACGGCATGTCCCCTTGTTCATATATCACAAATATCAAATCGGCACGGCATGTCCCCTCGTGCATAAATAACAATATCACCCCTCTTCCTTACCAGAACAAGATAAATATTAAAGGCAAGGAAACATGCAATATAATATAGAATGCGAGACAATAATGTTCAACGAGGAGGATAGTATCAATATTAAACACACAGTTGCCCGGCAAGGGTCTCAGCTATACCAATCTCAACAGAGTACAATTGACAACAAATATTCATCCTCAACAACACCTTACGTCTCATTCTTTCACCATAAACAACAACATCCTCTTACAAATAATAGCAATGTCATAATATAAAAGGCATGGAAGAAAAGCTACGATTTCTATCATATTAGACTCACGGTCATTGTAGACTCTCATCACATAGGTACTCGTCACCCTACCTATGCAACGAACATGATTAACAGGTAAACACGTAGCAAACAATAAATATTCCCTCACACAAGTTAGGCAAGTCACTTACCTCGGGTCCAAAATAGAGCGATCAACCCTCTAACACCGCCTTTCCTTTATAGTCCGACTCCGAAACGATATTATCTAGACATATTCAACTCAAGTATATCAATAATGACTCATTAATTCAAACCCATAGCCTAATTACCCATTTCCAATAATTCTTCCTAAAATTCCAAAATTTGACCCCGGGCCCATGTGGTCGAAACTCGAGGTTCGGACCAAAACCCGATCACCCCTAACCCCACGAGTAAGAATATACAGATTGTTTTAAGATTCGACCCCAAAGTGGGGTTGAATCGCCCAAAAATCCCAAAAACCTAACACTACCCAATTCCCCCAATTTCAACCTTAAATTACATGTTTTAGGCTTAGGAATACAATAAAGATTAATGGAAAATGAAGAAAACAAGTTAAGATTCACTAACCCACGAATTATTGGTGAAATGAAGCTTCAAGGGACGCCTAAGGGGCTTGGAGAAAGAGGAGTTCGTGTATTTTGAAAGAATCCAGTCTAAACACTGTTCTGGAAATTAATATATTAACTGGGCAATTTTCGCACCTGCGGAAGGGGACTCGCACCTGCGGTATCGCAGGTGCGGAAAAAAGGATCGCACCTGCGGAAGGGAAGCCGCTCCTTCAGAGCCGCCCTTGCGGCGCCTGGGTCGCACCTGCGAGAAGAGTCGCACCTGCGAGGCTGGGACCGCAGGGGCGGTCCGGCACCTGCGGTCACACCAGCTGATGTGCACCAGTAGTGGTTTCTGCTGTTTTTGGCCTCGCGCGGGGTCTGGGAGGCACTTGGGCCCACCCGAGCCCCCTTCCAAATATACCAACAAGTCCTAAATCACTAAGCGGACTCTCTCGAACTTTCGGAACACGAAAAACAACAGCGGAACTCGAAATCAAACCCCAAAACTTATTTAATCAAATCTTAAGAACTTTAAAATTCTAGAATTCACTTCAATACGTCGAACCGGCCTAAACTGCTCGGAATGACTTCAAACTTTGCAGATAAGTTATAAATGACACCACGGAACTATTCCCGGTCTCGGAATCTCATTCGGACCTCGGGAACATAACATCACTTTCCAAGTCACATTTCAAATTCTTTAAAACCTCAAAACCTCATTTTTTTATCCGAAACCACTCAATCCACGCCCGTTTTACCCCAAATTCCACAGATTAGACAAATCGTATATAATAAACCTGTTCCGGGCTCCGGAACCTCAATACGGACCCGGTAACGAGGTTTCCACATAATTATTCACTTTCATATTCCTTTATTATTTTCAGAAAATAATTTCTTTTAAAAAATTCATTTCTCGGGCTTGGGACCTCGGAATTCGATTCCGGGCATATGCCCAAGTCCCATATTTTCCTACGGACCCTCCGGGACCGTCGACTCACGGGTCCGGGTCCGGTTCCGTTTACCAGGAATGTTGACCAAAGTCAACTATTCATTTATTAATTATCAAAACTCATTCTTTAGTCAGTTTTTCACATATAATCTTCCCGGCTACACGCCCAGGCTGCGCACGCATATCGAGGTGAGGCTAACGAAGGCTCTCGGAGCCTCGGATCACAGATATAGCTTAAATTACGTAAGATGACCTTTTGGGTCATCACAATCTCCACCTCTAAAACAAATGTTCGTCCTCGAACGGACATAGAAAAATACCTGAGTCTGAGAATAGATGGGGATAACGACTCCTCATATCGGACTCGGACTCCCATGTAGCTGCCTCGGCAGGCTGACCCCTCCACTGAACACGGACCGAAGGATAACTCTTCGACCTCAACTGTCGAACCTGCCTATCTAGTATGGCTACTGGCTCCTCCTCATAAGTCAGATCCTTGTCCAATTGGACACCGCTGAAATCAAGAACATGAGACGGATCTGCAATATATCTCCGGAGCATAGATACATGAAAAACTGGATGCACTGCTAATAGATGCGGTGGCAAGGCAAGCCTATAGGCCACCTCTCCTACTTTCTCTAAAATTTCAAATGGACCAATATACCTAGGGCTCAACTTGCCCTTCTTCCCGAATTTCATCACGCCTTTCATAGGCGACACTCGGAGGAACACCTGGTCTCCTACCATAAAAGCCAAATCTCGAACTCTACGTTCCGCATAGCTCTTTTGTCTGGACTGATCCGTACGAAGCCTATCCTGAATGATCTTCACCTTATCCAAGGCATCTTGGACTAGCTCGGAACCCAATAACCTAGCCTCTCCGGGCTCAAACCATCCGACTGGAGACCGACATCGCCTACCATACAACGCCTCATACGAAGCCATCTGAATGCTCGTCTGGTAACTGTTGTTATAGGCAAACTCTGCTAAAGGCAAGAACTAGTCCCATGAACCACCAAAATCAATAACACATGCCCGCAACATATCCTCCAAAACCTGATTAGTGCGCTCGGATTGTCCGTCTGTCTGAGGATGAAATGTTGTACTCAACTCAATTTGTGTGCCCAACTCTTGCTGGAATGCTCTCCAGAAATGGGAGGTAAACTGAGTACCTTGGTCTGATATAATAGATAGGGGCACACCGTGCAATCTGACGATCTCTCTCATATAAATCTGGGCCAACTTCTCTGCTGAAGATGAAACCACCATCGGGATGAAATGTGCTGACTTGGTCAGCCTGTCAACCACAACCCATACTGCGTCAACCATCCT
>ML266656.1:5904-19416 GCA_005239495.1 Nicotiana undulata
GTTTTGTTTTTTTTCACCATGGGGGGGGGGGGGGGGGGGGGGTTTCTAGGAAGACCCTCAGGTTTAAAGGTAAAATACTAATTCCACACATAAAGAAACAAATAGGACTGCAGATAGGGGATAACACATAAACAGAAAAGGAGGCTCAAAGACCTCCACAAATGATGCACAGAATCAGCATGAATCAAACACAATTTAGGTTTTGGTTTTAATTCAGATCCTAAGCATGGTATCTATGTGGTGACAACGAAGATGACAGATTTATTGCATAACTCAGAGAGGAAGTCCTAATCAGTTTTGCCTACTGGTTTTAAACATGCTGACAGTTAAACAATAGTCATAAGAGACAATTCCAGTTTTAATTCTTATGGTTGATTACCTAAGGCTTGCCTTGGCGTGGGATCATATGCAACCGTTGTTCAGAATTATTGACAATTTTAGGTCATTATACCTAAGAGCATGCAATTCTAAGTATGGCATAATATGCAGAGATTAATTACCAGTTGTTAGAACAGGGTGCCTGTTTCATACTCAGTAGTTAGACTAAGTGTAATTAGGCGAGTGCGATCCTAGAACATGATACCTGATGCAGCAACATTCAGAATAACTTAAATAGGATTTCTAAATGCACATCAAATTATGCACAGTTTCAGGATAGGCAGAAGTGACATTTTTATTTAATGTTGTTTACCTAAAGTAGGATTTCTAAGTATGCATTGTGGTTGTAGCATGATGTTTTCATAAATAACATCTTGTGTTAACACATTTACCCTAAGACAGTATTTCTAAATGAGGTTTAGAATAGGCAGATATGTTGATGTTATTATTCGCCTTAGAGACAGGAGTTCTAAGTGATGATGAGATACTGAAAACAGTACATATAAATCCTAGGGAGCATGATATCTGATGCATGGTATGTGGTAAGACTAAACATGGAGTCTACTGCACACAGAAGAAAGTAAACCTAGGAAGCATGATTTCTACCCCTGATTACGCTACATCATACATAGTACCCTCCCTTTTCACTATCCAACCCCAGGGTTGTTTACAAATAATTATTACAAACCATTGGATATGAATTACATAAATGAAATAAGAGAAAAATAAGAACTTAACTATAGGGAGCCTACAGTATAGGCCCAGATCTCCATGTCCTCAATGACAAGTATTGTTTCATAGCCTTTCTCACAATCCGGACGTGTCAGAGTTCCCTAAGGACCTCAAGGGATCCCGGGCAAGGCTCACACCTATATTTCATAGCCATAGTAGAGAGTAAGTGCAGTGTGGAAGGTCCAGCCTTTGTGTGTCAAAGTTCAGAGGGAGCCCAAAGGTCCCAAAGCAATGCTCATACAAATGGGGCAGAACTTAAGGGGTCTAAAAGTAGAGTGAGAGTGCTTGACATAATTTGAAAACTTTGAGTAGGAAAACAAGTTTGGAAAAGAGACTTAATTGAATTTTTTTTATAACTTAAATTTTAACGACTAAAAGAGCAGATACACCAAACAAATTCAGCATCACACAAAGGACCAATAACATTCAACCAACCACAAACAGGGGCAATGGGATTTGAGGGACAAATACACAACGTGTGAGGGTAAGCATGTAGCAGGTAGAGATATGCATAGGTACACAATCAGAAGTTCCTAAGGATTCAGGGGATTGGGGATACATTAGGGTATAGGATTAGACTAACATAACAATACCAACAATTTAAGACAAGTAGGGTACACCCCAATCAAAGTAATGTACAAACATAGGCATAGAGAGATTCACGTAAGAACATGTATCAGGTACATAAAGGCATGCGGGTTATGACAAATAAAGTATAACTTAACATGTGAATGGAGTTCATGATTTTAGTTACATGTTGAACAATAAAATAGTAAATAAAAGCATATCTGAAACACAATGAATTGCAACAGTAATAGAAACATCTTGGTTTGAGAACTGAAATTTGAATTAGGACATACCAGTGAAGTGAAGGAAGTAACACAAAGTAGGAAGTAAGAGATGCGCAATAGTTAGTCTTGACTTGCAACCGGCTAACTTAGAGTAATAACAAGTAGCACAAAAGAGAAAATAAAGAGTTTTAGTTGTGAGAGAGAGCTATTGAACCAGATTCGTTCGTGTTTGTGTTAATGAGAAGTTATGTACATATAGATTTGAAAACAAGTAGAAAATAAGGTAGGAATCAATGTTAACCCTCAATTAAGGGACTGAGTATCAATCAGTACAAAATCAGCATAGGTATCCCTTAATTGAAGGAATCAAGTTCAAACGGTATTATGCAGACAGTAAAACAAGGAAATGTACCATATGTGACTGCATATAACATATAAGGAAATAACATAGCATAGTACAAGTATGTGATATGCAATTGAGACTAGGTTCAGAATATTTCAATTAAGACAATAATATAAGACTACGTATGACAACATAGTTGACCAAAATAAGGCAAGGAAATAATTTAAAGGTTGTAAATCAATAAGGAAATCATCACAAAAGATCAATGAGAGGTTAAGTACAGGAAATTAGGGATTCAATACTAGCACACAGTAGGAAAGAAAAATCAAAGACTTAAGTAAAATCACATAGAATCAGGGATTCAATACTAGCACACAGTAAATGATTAAAGGAATTAACAAACAAACATGATATAATAGGGAGAATCAAAGAGTCAGAAACCCTAATGATTATAGTAGCAAGAAATCACATAGGATTAGGGATTCAGCTAAACAAAATAGTAACAACTAGAGGGATTAAGCAGAACAACCATAGTATAAGCAGAAGAAACCAAAGTCAAGAACCCTAATGAGCAAAATAGGGTAAAAATCATTGAAATCTAGGAACGTATTCATGAGAGATAGACACATATACGAATCAAAAGAGTAAATCAATAAAGGCAAACATAAGATTATAATACAGTGTTAAAACTAATGTTTTAACATAATAAACTATGAAAAATAGATTATAACAGAAACCGTTTAAAAATACGAGAAGAATCTTNGATTGACTCTGAGTTGGGCTGGGTAGATACGATATTGGGCTTGGGGTATGGGCTATTTCATTGGGTTCGGACTAGGTTTAATTTAGGCTAGAATTTAAATAAAGATGGCTATTTGTTAAATACCCATTAAAATAGATAAAATAATTAATAAAAATAGCTAATAATTATATAAAATGAAATTAAGACTAAATAGGTGAAATTAAGGTGATCAACTAGTATATAAAATATAAAATGACTAATTATTGAATTGAAATAACATAAAATGTATAATTGCAAGTTGTAATTATAGCCAAATTGGCTAATTTGTGAAATAATTAAATCCTAATAGGATTAAAAGTGATATATTGAGCTAAGAAATATTTTGAAATTATTTTTAATGCAATTTATATGGAAAATTATGGAAAAATAACAATTATTATAAAAACTGATTTTGAAGGTATATATGAAAATTTAAAATAATTTGAGGAAAAATTGGGTNCAAGGAAATGTACCATATGTGACTGCATATAACATATAAGGAAATAACATAGCATAGTACAAGTATGTGATATGCAATTGAGACTAGGTTCAGAATATTTCAATTAAGACAATAATATAAGACTACGTATGACAACATAGTTGACCAAAATAAGGCAAGGAAATAATTTAAAGGTTGTAAATCAATAAGGAAATCATCACAAAAGATCAATGAGAGGTTAAGTACAGGAAATTAGGGATTCAATACTAGCACACAGTAGGAAAGAAAAATCAAAGACTTAAGTAAAATCACATAGAATCAGGGATTCAATACTAGCACACAGTAAATGATTAAAGGAATTAACAAACAAACATGATATAATAGGGAGAATCAAAGAGTCAGAAACCCTAATGATTATAGTAGCAAGAAATCACATAGGATTAGGGATTCAGCTAAACAAAATAGTAACAACTAGAGGGATTAAGCAGAACAACCATAGTATAAGCAGAAGAAACCAAAGTCAAGAACCCTAATGAGCAAAATAGGGTAAAAATCATTGAAATCTAGGAACGTATTCATGAGAGATAGACACATATACGAATCAAAAGAGTAAATCAATAAAGGCAAACATAAGATTATAATACAGTGTTAAAACTAATGTTTTAACATAATAAACTATGAAAAATAGATTATAACAGAAACCGTTTAAAAATACGAGAAGAATCTTAGAAGAAACCCTTAAACTTGAAGAAATCATTTTTGCAGAAAGGTTTATTTTAGAAACCCTAGTGTGAAGACGAAAATTGTTTTAAGGAAAATGGAAAACCCTTAAAGAAAACATCAAAACAACTTGAAATATGTATAGATCTAGAAAGATCAGAGGTTTTAGAAGTTAGGGTTTCGAAGAGAGAACCCAACGAGGAGAGAAAAACTCAAGGTTTGACCGATTTCCAACGGAAAGTGTANCGAAGCGATTTGAAGAGGTTTAGGTCGTACCCTGGTTTCTGAGTTGCCTACATATCCCGGGTTTAACAGGAATCAGGCCGTATGTAGTTTAGGAGCCATCGGCGAAGTATACCGATGGATTTTTGTTTTTTACAAGGACGTACGTAACATATAGGGCTGGATGGACAAACGGTTTATAGGAATGGTTAGGAGAACTGGAGCGGGATCGCTCCTACCAAGATGACCGTTGCTCGCAGGGTTACCTGCAAGTAAATGATACAAACATGTACTATGCATAATTTAAACATGATGCAAATTCCCACGGACCATGAATGTTGTCTTTTGACGGTTAAGGATGACGTCCTCAGACCATGATGTCCTGGGCCATGGGTTGCTTGATGGAGATTTCGCAGGCAATGATGTTCTCGGGCCATGAGGATGGTGCCTCCGAACCATGACGCCTTTGAATAATGATATGCNAGGGATTAAGCAGAACAACCATAGTATAAGCAGAAGAAACCAAAGTCAAGAACCCTAATGAGCAAAATAGGGTAAAAATCATTGAAATCTAGGAACGTATTCATGAGAGATAGACACATATACGAATCAAAAGAGTAAATCAATAAAGGCAAACATAAGATTATAATACAGTGTTAAAACTAATGTTTTAACATAATAAACTATGAAAAATAGATTATAACAGAAACCGTTTAAAAATACGAGAAGAATCTTAGAAGAAACCCTTAAACTTGAAGAAATCATTTTTGCAGAAAGGTTTATTTTAGAAACCCTAGTGTGAAGACGAAAATTGTTTTAAGGAAAATGGAAAACCCTTAAAGAAAACATCAAAACAACTTGAAATATGTATAGATCTAGAAAGATCAGAGGTTTTAGAAGTTAGGGTTTCGAAGAGAGAACCCAACGAGGAGAGAAAAACTCAAGGTTTGACCGATTTCCAACGGAAAGTGTAAGAATCTTACTCAGACGGCCATGGGTGGCCGGAAAATGGCATGAAGGACCATAGGTATGAGTTGAACCGCTTCAGGTTTGCCTGAGGACCTCAAGACAGTGTCAAAGTTAGCGTGGGGTGAGACACGGGCTAGGAGGGGTGAGAGGTCATGGTCTCCGGCGAGAGAGGTGGCCGGAGAAGATGAACAGAGCTCATCGGAAAAGGGGAAGGTGAGAAGATTCTAGAGAGAACTATAGACACAAAGAGGGAGATAGAGAGACGATTGAGTGGGAAAAATGAGGGGGGGGGGGGGGGGGTGTGGAGTGGGGAGTAGTAGGGNTTTAAAATAATTTGAGGAAAAATTGGGTATCAACAGCTGCCCCTCTTTACCCGGGAAGGATGAAAGAGTTGTCGGGTAAAGATATGATGGCCAATTTTGACCGCGCGAAGCGATTTGAAGAGGTTTAGGTCGTACCCTGGTTTCTGAGTTGCCTACATATCCCGGGTTTAACAGGAATCAGGCCGTATGTAGTTTAGGAGCCATCGGCGAAGTATACCGATGGATTTTTGTTTTTTACAAGGACGTACGTAACATATAGGGCTGGATGGACAAACGGTTTATAGGAATGGTTAGGAGAACTGGAGCGGGATCGCTCCTACCAAGATGACCGTTGCTCGCAGGGTTACCTGCAAGTAAATGATACAAACATGTACTATGCATAATTTAAACATGATGCAAATTCCCACGGACCATGAATGTTGTCTTTTGACGGTTAAGGATGACGTCCTCAGACCATGATGTCCTGGGCCATGGGTTGCTTGATGGAGATTTCGCAGGCAATGATGTTCTCGGGCCATGAGGATGGTGCCTCCGAACCATGACGCCTTTGAATAATGATATGCAAGATTGAAAGACATCCCCAGGACATGGTATGGTATTCTCGGGCCATTAAGATGATGCCTCCGAACGATGACGCCTTTGGATAAGTTGGCGATATTTTAGCCCATGAAAGATTCCGTAGTATGATGCTGACAAGACAGAGCTCAGTCTTGTGAATTGAGGGGTAGAGCTTAGCCCGAAAGGAAAGTGAAGTAATCAATGCTTGAGACGGTGCTTAGTCTCGAAAAGTAAATTGGAGGCAGAGCTTAGCCGCGGAAGGCGCAATGGTAGCCTTATGCAAGTTAGAAGGCAGAATAGTAGCCTTATGCAAGTTGGACGGCAGAATAGTAGCCTTATGCAAGGGAAGGCAGAATAGTAGCCTTATGCAAGTGCAGAGGGAGACAGTGCTTAGTCTCGGAAGGTAGAATGGTAGCCTTATGCAAGTTGGAAGGCAGAATAGTAGCCTTATGAAAGGGAAGGCAGAGTAGTAGCCTTATGCAAGTGCAGAGGGAGACAATGCTTAGTCTAGGAAGGTAGAATGGTAGCCTTATGCAAGTTGGAAGGTAGAATAGTAGCCTTATGCAAGTTGCAAGGCCGAATAGTAGCCTTATGCAAGTGCAGAGGGAGACAGTGCTTAGTCTCGGAAGGCAGAATGGTAGACTTATGCAAGTTGGAAGGCAAAAATAGTAGCCTTATGCAAGTTGGAAGGCATAATAGTAGCCTTATGCAAGTGCAGAGGGAGACAGTGCTTAGTCTCGGAAGGTAGAATAGTAGCCTTATGCAAGTTGGATGGCAGAATAGTAGCCTTATGCAAGAAATATAATGATAGTAGAGTTTCTTAGCTGATAGCAGATTGTGGCATTGTGATTATTGCCAGCATTGTAACTACGAAGCATTATTTGCATGTGCTGATAGCAAACGTCGGCAAGTGCAACGCTTTTGAGAATCGTATTTTTGAACAATGTTTGTCCCCTGGGCGGACAATATGTTTAGGGATTTTGCAACCCTAGTGCATGCATCCAAAGAAAAATCATGAGTTCTATAGGGGGAAGGTTAGTTCGTATCCCTGCTGGCTTTGCTTGACTCGTTCGGCTTGATCTGATGATACTGTTCGTATCATTGCGGTAGCGTTTGCTAAACAAAGTTGTTCCAAGAACAAACATGCATGATTTTGTAAAAGTATGACATAAACGTATAATTTAAAATAGTTTTTAGATGAACCGATGATCGTGACACGATTCAAGACATTGCAAACTCTCCCGCTACAAAATTTTGAGGGTCCACCTCAAAATTCTGCCCCAATTTGATGGGTCGATGCTTCTGAGAGTTGCTCATGCGGCGATCGGCTGAACATGCTTTAGAATTTTGAGGGTCCTCCTCAAAATTCTGCCCCAGTGCTGCCTACGCATCCCCTCTTAAACGCGAATCAGGTCAGGCGTAGCTCAATTTACATCATTGATAAAAGTATAAAGGATTACACATAGTAGCTCTTGACTGCATCTGAATTGATTGGTTTTGGCCAGACTTCTCCGTCCATTTCTGCGAGTATAAGAGCTCGTCCTGTCAAAACTCGATGAACCATGTATGGACCTTGCCAGTTGGGAGAGAACTTCCCTTTGGCTTCATCTTGATGCGGAGAGATTTTCTTTAACACCAGCTGCACCGGTGTGAACTGTCTTGGCGTGACTCATTTGTTGAAGGCTTTGGACATTTTATTCTGGTAAAGTTGACTATGGAAGATTGCATTCATTCTCTTTCCATCTATGAGGGCTAACTTATCATAACGGTTCTTTACCCACTCTGCATCGCTATGCTCGGCTTCTTGTATGATCCTTAGGGAAAAAATTTCTACCTCAGCGGGAATAACAACCTTTGTACCATAAACCAGCATGTAAGGAGTTGCCCCAGTTGAGGTGTGGGCTGTGGTGCGATATCCCAATAAGGCGAATGATAACTTCTCGTTCCACTGATTATGCTTCTTTATCATTTTCCTCAATATCTTCTTGATATTTTTGTCAGCGGCTTCTATAGCTCCATTCATCTAAGGTATGTAAGCTGGGGAGTTCTTGTATTTGATTTTAAAAGTCTCGCACATAGCTTTCATCAGGTCTCTGTTGAGATTGGAACCATTGTCGGTGATGATTGACTCTGGAACTCCGAATCGGCAAACAATATGGTCTCTGCTTTGACCCATTTAGTCAAGTAATCAATTGCTACCAATATGAACATGTGTCCGTTGGAGGCGCTAGGCTCGATCGTCCCAATAAGGTCCATTCCCCATGCGGCGAACGACCAAGGTGATCTTGTTTCATTGAGCTCGTTCGGAGGTACCTTTATCATATCTGCATGTATCTGGCAGCAGTGGCATTTTCGGACATACTGGATGCAGTCCGTTTCCATAGTCATCCAAAAGTAACCAGCCCAGAGTATCTTCTTTGCCAAAACAAAACTATTAATATGCGGGCCGCAAGTCCCAGCATGGAGTTCCTCTAGTAGTTTGGATGCTTCCTTTGCATCTGTGAAGACCCGTAAAATTTGATGTCTAAAAGAATGATGCTCGGGTAGGTTCCCATGTTATTATAATTGTAGAAATTCTTAAAAATGGATCTTTTTGAAGTAAAAAGTACCCCGGGACTTAAAAGATAAAAATTTCCAGGATTGCGCAGGTCTGCGGTCCACTATGCGATTGCAGATCAGGTATGCGGAACGCATAGTGGTCGCATACCTGGACAGCTTTCTGTCCAATTTAAGGAAAGCTATGCGGCCCAAGATGCGATCGCATTTTGGGAATGCAGACCACATAGTTGTCGCATCCTTGCACCTCAATTTTTGCGGAGGAGGTTATGCGATCGCATAACAGGTATGCAGACCGCATAGTGGACGCATACCTGGGCAACCTGTTATTCCTTTTGGCCCAGCTGAGGTTCATCTATGCGACAGGAATGCAGACCGCATAGCAGGAATGCGATCGCATTCCTAACCGCATTTCCTGCTTCGGGGCTTCTAATTTCTTATTTTAAAACCCTACCTCTAGTTTAATAAAACACCCCTCCCCTTCATTTTTAAAACCTATCTAACTAAAATAGAGATAAGGGAGAGTGGGTTTAGTGAGAGAAAGTCTTCTTCTTCTTCAAAATTGGCCCATCATCTCTACTCAGGCCCGAAATTATCGAGTAATCTTCATCTTCTTCACTATAAGAGGTAAGTCTTCACCCTATTTCCCCAAACTCTCAGATTTTTGTTATGAATAAAACACACATAGGTTGGTTCTTGAGAATGAAAGTTGAGACCTTGCATGCATGTGAATGATCTTTCATAACCTAGTAAAGGGAAGCAAGTTAGAGTAATCTTTCACTAAAAAGGATTTAGTTAATCTAAGGGATCACATAGTGTTTGATAAAATGTCCAAATGAATTCAAGATTCCTAATTCTAAGGTAAATGTGTCGCATTGTGAACTAGATTGACGGTGCTAGACGGTTCGGTGAATTATGATAGAAATTAAAGGGAATTTAGACTCGAGGTATGTATGGCTAACTTTAATCTTTATAGAGTCTCCTTGTTGGTGTCTGAGCATTCGGTATGAATTCCTGGCTTATGCATATGTGAATTGGTTGCTCTAATATGTAGAGACGTAAGATTCTATTCTCTGATTGTCTTAGTTGATTGCTATGCCACCATGCTAGATGAGATTGTGAAAGCTGATTTCATTGTGATTACTCTATCATATGCAAGGTTCGTTAAATGCTTGAATATGTTGGTATGAAAGAATGATAAGGAACCCAAATGTGTTAATGTATCTAAGTGCTAAGAGATGTGTGTCAAGTGATGTAAAGGAGTTGTGGATTCATTTAATTGAATTAAATGAATATGGCACTATCGTATATGACTCGTTGTTTGGCAAGGATTATTGTGGCTTTGATTTCATCCGGGTTGTTGGTTGTAATGAATTTATATTCTTGTTGATGAAAATCCTTGTGATTGAATTGTGGGTTGTTATTGTTGCTATGAAATTTGATTGTACGGTGGGATCGGGTTGCGCGCCGCAACAGGAGGAATAAGGGTGATATGTTAGAAGTAATAAGGGTGGAATGTGTTTGTACGGTGGGATTGGGTTGCGCGCCGCAACAGAATGTAATAAGGTTGAAATGTGATTGTACGCTGGGATCGGGTTGCGCACCGCAACAGAATGTAATAAGGCTAAAATGTGATTGTCCGGTGGGATAGGGTTGCGCGCCGCAACAGGAAGAAATAAGGGTGGGTTGTTGAGAAATAATAAGGGTGGAACATGATTGTGTTGAAATAAGAACATGTGAAAATATCATTTGTGATTCTCTGTATCTCAGTGCAATAAATGTTTAGTTTCGTTGACTGTCTTCTATCTGTGCATTGCTTGATTTTACTTAGAGTGAAGTTTGTTTATACATACTAGTACTATTCAATGGTACTAACGTCCCTTTTGCCGGGGGAGCTACATCTTTTATATGGATGTAGATGGTTCTATAGTAGGTAGCTCCGTCCTCCATTAGTGGTGCCTCTTCTTCATCTCTTCAGCAGTTCTGGTGAGCCCCATATCCTCTCGGGCCGTGTGTGGACTATATCATTCTCTTTTGCTTATGTTATAAAAGGTATAGTTGGGGCCTTGTTGCCGGCAGGTTTATGTAAATCTCCTAGTACTCTTAGAGGCTCCGTAGACACTGTGTGGGTTGTATACATGTATTTTGGGCAGTAGTTGTGTTCGGTCGAAATCGTGGTTCGTATTGGAAAAGTGATATGTATTATATATATGTTTTTGGATTATCAAATTTTTAAAGTTACAAGAGGAAATGAAATTATGTTGTAAATCGTACTTTGAACTTAAATCTGCTAATTCGTATGAAACAATGTATATTGTAGACACGGGGCAACGTATTGGGTAGGAAAAGTAAACCAGGTCCGCTTGACCGGGATCATTTTGTTAGGCGCCGGTCTCGTCCTCCAGTTTTGGGGCGTGAAAAACTTGGTATCAAAGCCTAAGGTTTTAAAAGTGTCCTAGGATGTCTCTAAGCCGTGTCTAGTAGAGCCCTTCTTATCGGTGTGTTGTTGACCACATCTATAATCAGGGGGTTGCATGGACATTTAGCAAAGTACCCACTTATTGCTATTCTATATCGTGTGATGTGGTGAAAGGTGAGGTTGTCTATCTCTAACTCGTGTGATATTCCAATTTTCAGTAAATGGCACCCAAGAAGAGAGCCCGACTCGGTCTAGAGGCCAATGCCACCCCAGGTGTGGCCATAAAATCTCAATCTGATGGTGCGGGTGAGGACAATTCCCCGACCATGAATCAGCCTGACTCTTCCATTCCTGGCAAGACTATTCTAGTTCCTGCTCCAGCGGAGGGTGCTACGATCCCTCCCGCTGATATTTCTTATCCTCTTCCAGCCCCAGCTTCGGGTCCTGGTATTTCTGATGGGGACATCAGGGGAGCTATTCAAATGTAGACGCAGTTGGTGGCCTCTCAGTCCGAGAGATCAATTATTGCCCCTGCACCCTCGAGTGAGCAAGGGGATTCTTCAGGTTCCAGGGTCAACCAGTTTCTGCGGTTAGCCCCTCCAGCGTTCACAGGCACCAACCCAGAGGCCGATCCTCAGAAGTTTATAGATTAAATGTACAAGACTCTCCGGGTTATGAGGGATACTGAGACAGAGGGAGTTGAGTTAGCTTCCTATCGTCTAAAGGGAGAGTCATATTCATGGTTCGAGATGTGGGAGAGTTCCCGTGGAGAGGGGATCCCTCCGGCGAGGTGGGATGAGTTTGTAGATGCTTTTATGGATCATTGTATGCCTTCCAAGACTAGGGCAGCCCGTGATGCAGAGTTTGAAGTCCTTAAGCAGGTCAACATGAGTGTGTGGGAGTATCATATGGAGTTTGTGCGCTTGTCCAAGTATGCTATCCACATGATGCCGACTATGGAGGCCAGAGTTTGTCGGTTTGTTTAGGGCCTTGGTCCTTTGGTTATCAATGAGGCTGATACAACTTCTTTTCCCTCAGATATGAACTATGGGAAGATTGTGGGGTTCGCCCAGGCTACGGAGGCTCGGAAATTTAATATAAGAATGGAGAGAGAGAGAGTAGTAGTAGGGCCCGGTCAGCGGGGAACCTTGGGAGTTCAGTAGGAGGCGTGAGATCAGCCCTTGGGAGAGGATCATCATGTTACAACCCATATTCATGTATGTTGGCTCATGCCATAAGTTAATCGACATAAACATGAGAAGATATTATCTTTGAGATGATAAGAAGTTAATTCTATTGATCTTAAATAGTACAAGAGTGTATAAGAGTGATTAACACGTATTAGAAGTTAAGTGAATCGAGGATGTTGTAACTCGTATTTTTGGATAAACCTAAGGGTTCTTGATATTCTCAAGAGGACATGTTTTCAGGTATTTGAATCATATAATATCCGAATCATAGTCTTGAAGTCAAACGAGTTATCAAACAAAAGTCGACAAGAGTTGTCGCAACTTAGGTTCATAGTGTTACTTAAACTTTAGGTCAAATGTTATTAAGCTTTTATCCCAATATACTATGAATTACAGGGTGATATACCCATCAAATTGAAGATATATGATTCTAGTTTACAAAGCATTAAACCGTTTATCAATACGACATCGGAGTAGAGAGATATAGACATTTTTTGCGAGACTGCACAAGCTGCTAGGTGACAAGTAGGTGGGTCACCTACTTGGTTAAATGATAGCCCAAAAAGAGGCAATTTCGGGTCAGCCACAAAGCCCATTAAAAGGCTTATCTACTGCAGTATATACCCCATTATAACTCACAAATAACCAGACCTAAACCCCTGCAAACTTCCTCCCAAAAATCACCCACAAACCCTAATTGATTTTCCCTCTCTTTCAAGTTCAAATTGGGGGTAAACCCTAGAGTTTGAAGAACCAAGATAAGGGCTGAGTTACCCAGAAAGTAAGGTGAGTTTACTGCTCTCTTTTATCCATTTTTGTGCTGTAAATTCAAGGTAATTAGTTTTATACTTTTAAGAACTCACGGGACGGTGATCGGAAGCCGTGAGTTCGAGTTATTCACTTGTAGCGGACTGTTTTGCGGACTATTTTGTGTTGCTGTTGTGCTGCGTGTTTTACTACTCTATTGTTGAGTTTTGGAGGAGAAAGGGTGTGGAGAAACACCATATAGATGTAGGATTGTGGGCTGGTCGTTCGTCGTAACATTTCCGGGTCGTTTGACACGACTACGGTGGTTGTCTTATGTATAAAGT
>MDKH01235360.1:0-21666 GCA_005239495.1 Nicotiana undulata
CAGCATGACTCAAACACAATTAAGGTCTGGGTTTAATTCATATCCTAAACATGGTATCTAAGTAGTAACAACAGAGAGGGACAGAGTTATTGCATAACTCAGAGAGGAAGTCCTAATCAGTTTTTCCTACTGGTTTTAAACATGCTGATAGTTAAACAATAATCACAAAAGGCAGTTCCAGTTTTATTTTTTATGGTTGATTACCTAAGGCTTGCCTCGGCGTGGGATCATATGCAATAGTTATCCAGAATTTTAGACAGTTTTAGGTTGTTCTACCTAAGAGCATGTAGTTCTGAGTATGGCATAATATACAGAGATTAATTACCAGTTGTTATGGCAAAGTGAACTGTTTCATACTTCAGTAATTTGGCTAAGTGTAATTGGGCGAATATGATCCTAGAACATGATATCTAGTGCAGAGACATGCAGAATAACTTAAAACAGGATTTCTAAATGCACATCGAATTATGCACAGCTTTAGAATAGGCATAAGTGATAGTTTATTTTGATGTTGTTTACCCTAAAACATGATTTCTAAGTTCGTAGCATAGTTGTAGCATGATGATTGCACATTTATCCTAAGACAAGATTTCTAAATTAATTTCAGAATAAGCAGAATCACATAGTGACAGTTTATGTTGGTGTTATTAGTTGCCTTAGAGACAAGAGTTCTAAGTGATGGTGAGATGCTGAAAAACAGTATATAAATCCTAGGGAGCATGATATCTAATCCATGGCATGCTTTGTGTTATGCCTAAACATGGAGTCTATTGCACACAGAAGAAAGTAAACCTAGGAATCATGGTTTCTACCCTTGATTACGCTACAACATACATAGTACCCTCCCCTTTTTCACTATCCAACCCCAGAGTTGTTTTACAAATAATTATTACAGACCATTGAATATGAATTACATAACTGAAATAGAAAATAAGAAGCTATCTATAGGGAGCCTGCAGTATAGGCCTAAATCTCCATGTCCTCAATGCCAAGTAGTGTTTCACAACCTTTCTCATAATCCGGGTGTGTCAGAGTTCCCTAAGGACCTCAAGGGATCCCGGGCAACGCTCACACCCAGATTTCATAGCCACAGTAGAGAGTAAGTGCAGTGTGGAAGGGCCAGCCTTAGTGTGTCAAAGGTCAGAGGGAGCTCAAGGGTCCCAAAGCAATGCTCACACAAAGGGGGCAAAACTTAAGAAGTCTAAGAGTAGAGTGAGAGTGCTTGACATAGTTTTGAAAGAGATGTTGAGTAGGAAAACAATTTTACGCAAGAAAGACTGATTTAAAAAAAAGGAGTTTTGCAAAAAGGACTTTATTCAGTAAAACATCTTGACAAAGAGTAAGACAGTCAAAACACATTTATCTCAGGATCAGAACAGTATACCAAGGCAGGTTTAACAAACACAAACAAGGTAGTGAGGGATTGGGGACACATAAAGTATAGAGTAATAAACATATAACAGGCAGAAGTACAAAGAGATATATGATAGAAGCTCTTAAGGGGGTTCAGGGAATTGGGGTATAACATAGTATAGGATTAGACTAAACACATTAGTATCAAACAGCCCAAGGTAGTAGAGTATGCCCCTAATCAAACTAATGTACAAACCTAAGAGTAGAGCAGAAACATTGAAACAGGTTTTAAGTTCACAAAGCATAGCATGAAGTAGGGGCTTTAATTACATGTTGAATAACAAAATAAGAGGTAGAAGCATATCAGAAACACAATGAACTGAAGCAACAATAGAAACATGTTGGTTTGAGAACTGAATTGAATTAGAACATACCAGTGAAGTGAAGGCAGTAACACAAAGTAGGAAATAGGAGAGCACAATAGTTAGCCTTGGCTTGCAGCCGGCTAACTTAGAGTAATAGTAAGTAGCACATAAGAGAGAACAAAGAGTTTAGTTGTGAGAGAGAGAGTTATTGAACCAGTGAGTTCGTCCCTTCTTAATGAAAGAGTGGTGTGTATATATATATATATATATATATATATATTTTTTTTTTTTTGAAAACAGATGGTAAATAAGGTAAAGTCCATAATAATAATAAATAAGGGATCATCATCAATCAACATATAATCAAAGTAAGTACCCCCTTCAATTAAGGAGTCAATTTCACACGGTAATATGCAGACAACAAATAAGGGAAGATACCTTATGTGACTGCATATAACATATAAGGAAATAATTTAAGCATAGTACAAGTAATTAGTCTAGGTTCAGAATATTTCAATTAAGGAAATAACATAAGAATCCATGTGATAGCATAGTCGACCAAAAATAAGGTAAGGAAATAATTTAAATATTGAAAAATCAGTAAGGGAATCCTCACAAGAGATCAATGAGATATTAATTGCAGGAAATTACAGGTTAAACAGGAGTAGTACTGATTCCTGTGAGTACACAAAATAAACACACAATAGGAAAGAAAAATCAGAGATTCCAGTAACAATCACATAGAATCAGGTATTCGAATAGGAATAACATCAATTAAAGGAAATTGGCGCGAAATAGATAGATAATAAGCAAGAAGTCAGAAACCCTAGTAGTGAAATCACACGAAATTAGGGATTCACATGAATTACAGAGTAAACAATGATGTAAGCGGAAAAGCAAGAAAAATCAAAGACATAGATGAACAACATAGGGTAAAATATCGGAGAATCATAAAGCTCATGAGACGCAAGCACATATGCAAACATATTATCAAAGACAAAATCAGGAACTTAGGGTTTAGGACTAAAAAGGGGTTTCAACACAACAACTAATATAAGAGCGAGAAACTTAAATAAATCGCTAAAACACAGTAGGAATCATAGAATGACACTAAAAATCATAGGAAAATCGTTTCAGAAGAGGTCATGAAACCCTAGTTTTGAAAACGAAGAGTCATTTTAGAGAAAATCGGAGAATCTTTGAGAAGACAACGAAATAGCTTAGAATATACACAGATCTATCATAGATCTAAAGGAATAGGAAAGTTTTAAGAGCTAACAATTTAGGGTTTCTGAGAGATAACCCAAAGAGAAGGAAAATCGTCTAAAGAACCACTGGTTCTAGCCAAAACTGAAGAAATCTTATTCGGCTGGCCGGAGATGACCGGAAAATGGCATGAAAGGCCATAGGTGGGAGTTGAACCGCTCCAGGATCTCTTAGGGGCCTTAGGTCAGTGTCAAACCGGCGTGGGGTGAGGCAGAGGCTAGGAGATGGTGAAAGGTCATGGTTTCCGGCGAGAGAGATGGCCGAAGAAGATGGACAGAGTCCATCGGAGAGGCGGGAAAGTGGAAGGTTCTAGAGAGAACCATAGAGAATGTGAGAGAAATGGAACGGGGGGAAATGAATAGGGGGGTAGTCATTAGGGGGTTATCAATGGTAAGGGTTAATCTAGGCCGTTGATTTGAAATAATCAACGGCTCAAATGGAATGGGGGATTGGATCGGGTGATGCGGGAATTGGGCTTGGGTTGTTTGGGCTAGTTAATTGGGTTGGGGGTCCTGGTAGATTAGGCTGAAATTAGAATAAAGAGTGGCTATTTGTTAAATACCCTTTTAAAATAGATAAATAATTAATAAAAATAGCTAATAATTATATAAAATGAAATTAAGTCTAAATAGGTGAAGTTAAGGTGATTAGCTAGTATTTAAAATATAAAATGACTGATTATTGAATTAAAATAGCATAAAAATGTATAATTAGGCTATAATTGCAAAGTCGTTGCAATTATGGACAAATAATACCAATTTGGCTAATTTGTGAAATAATTAAATTCTAATAGGATCAAAATAATATATTAAGCTAAGAAATATTTTGAAATTATTTGTAATGCAATTTATGATTAATTATTGGATATAAAAGTACTGGATAAAATTAGAAATAAATTGATAAAAATATGGCAAAATTATGGAAAAATACCCATTGTTATAAAAACTAACTTTGAAGGTATATATGCAAGATTTTAAAATAATTTGAGGAAAAATTGGGTATCAACAGTCGATTCCGCTACTTTCCAGATGACTGGTTCTGCCAAGAAATTGTGGAGGGATTATCTGTTGACTAGACCAGCTGGGTCACCTACTTTGACTTGGGATCAGTTGTCGCATCTCTTTTTGGAGAAGTTTTTGTCTGTTACTACTCGAGAGGAGAAGCGTCGTCAGTTTGAGCGACTTCAGCAGGGCAGCATGACTGTCACCTAGTATGAGAATCGTTTTGTGGATTGGCCAGACATGCTATTCTTTTGTTGCCCACAGAGAGAGAAAGAGGGTCAGGTGATTTATTGAGGGCCTTGCTCAGCCCATCAGGTTGCAGATGGCCAAGGAGACAGGGACCGATATTTCTTTTCAGGATGCGGCTAATGTGGCCAGGAGGGTTGAGTCGATTCTTGGGATGGGAGGTCAGGGGTAAGACAAGACACCTCGCCATTCCGGTGGATGCAGTGGTGCCACATCTGGAGGCGGGATTTCATTTAGCAGAGGCCAGTCTTCTAGGCCATTTCACTCAGCACTTCAGGTTTAACATGGTACTTCAGGTGGTCGTGGTTCTTATACGCCTCTTTTCGCTCGGCTAGCTTATAGTGCTCCGTAAGCTCCCATTAGAGCACCCCGACTGTAGAATTATTATCGAGGTCAGCCGGTTCGTCAGGGTCAGTCCCCATATCAGGAGGGATGCTTTGAGTGTGGTGAATATGGGCATATTCGGAGAGCTTGTCCAAAATATTCAGGTAATCCGCTTTACTATCAAGGTTCTCGTGCTATAGTTTCGACACCAACTCCAGCACCGCCTGCCCAGCCAGCCAGGGGTAGGGGTCATATAGTTAGAGGTAGGGGCCAGATTATTAGAGGAGGAGGTCAAGCCGCTAGGGGTGGAGGCCAGCCCGCTAGAAGTGGAGGTCCGCCTATCAGAGGTCCTCCCAAAGACATAGTTCAGGGTGGTGGAGCCCAGCTCCGACTGTATGCATTCCCAACTAGACCTGAGGCAGAGTCCTCCGATGCTGTTATTACAGGTAACATTTCAGTTCGCAATAGAAATGCCTCAGTTCTGTTCGATACGAGGCCTACTTATTCTTATGTGTCATCATATTTTGCCTCGTATTTGGTTGTGCCCCGTGATTCCTTGAGTGTTCCTGTTTATGTGTCTATGCCGGTAGAGGATGCTATTGTGGTGGATCGTGTGTATCGTTCATTCATAGTAGTCATTGAGGGTCTTGAAACTAGTGTAGATCTTTTGCTTCTTGACATGGTCGATTTTGATGTTATATTGGGCATGGATTGGTTGTCACCTTATTATGGCATTCTGGACTGTCACGCCAAGATAATTATGTTAGCCTTGCTAGGGTTGCCTCGATTAGAGTGGAAAAGGATCCCTGGTCATTCTCCCAGCAAAGTGATTTCTTATGCAAAGGCTCGTCGCATGGTTGAAAAGGGGTGTTTGGCTTATTTAGCTCATATTCGTGATACTGAGGCTGAAGTTTCTTCTATAGATTTGATGCCTATTGTTCGTGAGTTTCTCGAGGTGTTTCCTTCAGACCTGCTGGGGATGCCACCCGACATGGATATTGCTTTTTGTATTGATGTGGCTCCAGGCACTCAGCCCATTTCCATTCCTCCATATCAGATGGACCCACCAGAATTGAAAGAATTGAAAGAGCAGTTGCAAGACTTGCTCGATAAGGGTTTTAGACCTAGTGTCTCGCCTTGGGGTGCACCGGTTTTGTTTGTTAAGAAAAAGGATGGGTCGATGAGGATGTGTATAGACTACCAGCAGTTGAATAAAGTTACTGTCAAGAATAAATATCCATTGCCGAGAATTGATGATCTATTTGATCAGCTTCAGGGTACCAGTGTGTTTTCGAAAATTGATATGAGATCTGGTTACCATCAATTGAAGATTAGGGGGTACGACCTTCCTAAGACAGCCTTTCGGACGAGGTATGGGCACTATGAATTATTGGTGATGTCCTTTGGTTTGACTAGTGCTCCAACAACCTTTATGGACTTGATGAATCGGGTTTTCAAGCCTCATCTGGATTCCTTCGTAATTGTATTCATTGATGATATTATGATAACTCCCCCAACCGATAGGAGCATGAACATCACCTTTGTATAGCGCTCTGGACTTTGAGGGATATTCAGTTGTATGCCAAGTTTTCAAAATGTGAGTTCTGGTTGGATCCAGTAGCTTTCTTGGGTCATATCGTATCAGCAGAGGGTATTCAGGTAGATCCTAAGAAGATAGAGGCAGTCAAGAGGCCTAGACCCACTACAACCACGGAAATCAGGAGCTTCTTGGATTTGGCGGGTTACTAGGGATTTTCATCTATATCAGCCCCAATGACTAAATTGACTCCGAAAGGTGCCCCATTTAAATGGTTGGACGAGTGCGAGGCAAGCTTTCATAAGCTCAAGACATCCTTGACTTCAGCACCGGTATTGGTGTTGACATCAGGTTCCGGTTCTTTCACGGTACATTGTGATGCTTCACGAGTTGGACTTGGAGCAATATTGATGCAGAGTGGTAGAGTGATTGCATATGCATCCCGACAGTTGAACGTTCATGAGAAGAATTATCCTGTCCATCACTTAGAGTTGGCAGCCATTGTTCATGCACTAAAGATTTGGAGGCACTACCTCTATGGTGTGCCGTGTGAGGTTTTCACAGACAATCGCAGTCTCCAGTACTTGTTCAAGCAAAAGGATCTTAATTTGAGACAGAGGAGACAGTTAGAGTTATTGAATGATTATGATGTCACTATATTATATCATCCCGTGAAGGTCAATGTGGTGGCCGATGTGTTGAGTAAGAAGTTAGTGAGTATGGGCAGCCTTGCATTTATTCCAGTCGGTGAGAGACCGTTGGCTTCAGACATTCAAACTTTGGCTAATCAGTCCGTGAGGTTGGATATTTCACCCATCCATGTTCTAGATTGTACAGTCGCTCGGTCTTCTTTATTTGAGCGTATCAGAGATCGGCAAAATGATGACCCATATTTTATGGTCCTTAGGGACACAGTCCGACACGGTGGTGCCAAGAAGGTTACAGTCAGAGATGACGACGTATTGAGGATGCATGGTCGTATATGTGTGCCAAATGTTGATGGCCTTCGTGAGTTGATTCTTGAGGAGGCTCATAGTTCTATGTATTCTATTCACCCAGGCGCAGCCAAAATGTATCAGGACTTGAGGCAGCATTATTGGTGGAGAAGGATGAAAAAGGACATTGTTGCTTATGTGGCTCGTTGCTTGAATTGTCAACAGGTAAAATATGAGCATCAGAGACCCGGTGGGTTGCTTCAGCAGATAGAGATTCCTGAGTGGAAGTGGGAGCGTATCACTATGGACTTCGTTGTTGGGCTCCCACGAACTCAGAGGAAATTCGACGCAGTTTGGGTTATTGTGTATAGGCTGACTAAATCAGCACATTTCATTCCAGTGGAAAGTACTTATACTTCGGAGTGGTTGGCTGAGATATATATTCGAGAGATTGTTCGCCTTCACGGTATGCCCGTGTCTATCATTTCTGATCGGGGTACGCAGTTTACCTCGCACTTTTGGAGGGAAGTTCAGCGTGAGTTGGGTACCCGAGTTGAGTTAAGCACAACATTTCATCCTCAGACAGACGGGCAGTCCGAGCGTACTATTCAGATTTTAGAGGATATGCTCCGCGCTTGTATTATTGAGTTTGGAGGTTCTTGGGATCAATTCTTGCTGTTAGCAGAGTTTGCCTATAATAGTAGTTACCAGTCGAGCATTCAGATGGCTCCCTATGAGGCATTATATGGTAGACAATGTAGATCGCTAATTGGATGGTTTGAGCCTGGAGAAGCTCGGTTATTGGGTACATGCTTAGTTCAAGAGGCTTTGGATAAGGTCAAGATTATTCAGGATCGACTTCGTGCAGCTCAGTCTAGCAAAGAGTTATGCCGGTCGTAAGGTTTGAGATGTGGTATACATGGTTGGAGATAGAATATTACTTCGGGTATCACCCATGAAAGGTGTTATGAGATTTGGAAAGAAGGGTAAGTTGAGCCCTAGGTATATCAGGCCATTTGAGATTCTTAATAGAGTGGGGGAAGTAGCTTATAGACTTGCGTTACCTCTAGGGTTATCCTCAGTTCATCCGATATTCCATGTGTCTATGCTCCGGAAATATCATGGTGACCCGTCCTACGTGTTAGATTTCAATTCTGTCCAATTGGAAAAAGATTTGACTTATGAGGAGGAGCCGGTGGCCATTTTAGACCAACAAGTTCGTCAGTTGAGGTCAAAGAGTTTTTCTTCAGTTCGAGTGCAGTGGAAAGGTCAGCCCATTGAGGCAGCTACTTGGGAGTCCGAGTCGGACATGCTGAGTAAATATCCACACTTGTTTGCCAACTCAGGTAATTTTCTATGTCCGTTCGAGGATGAACGTTTGTTTTAGAGGTGGAGATTGTGATGACCCAAAGGGTAATTTTAAGAATTTGGACTTCATTCTAGGCTTATTAGCCATAAATAGACTAATTTTAATCACCTCGATTTGCGTGAGCAGTCTGGGCTTGAAACCGGAAAGCTTTTATGTGAAAATATGAGAAATAGTAATTTCTAGAGTTAAAATTTTGTTTTAGTTGTCTTTGGTCAACATTTTCAGTAAATGGACCAAAGTTTGTGTTCCGACGATCCCTAGAGGTCCGCGGTAAAATATGGGACTCAGGCGTACGCCCGGAATTGAATTCCGAGGTCCCTAACCTTAGAAAATAATTTTTGAAGAAAATTATTTTACTGGTTATTACAAGAAATACAAAAATGAAATAATATGTAAAATTACTGGTATCGAGCCCGTATTTTGGTTAAGGATCTAGGAAAGTTCGTTATGATATTTAAGTCCTATATGTGAAATTTGATGAGAATCAGAGTTGATTTGACATAATTCGGACATCCGATTGAAAAGTTAGAAATTTGAGTGTTCTTGAGAAAATCTTGAGTTTTGAGGTTAAATTTATAGATTTTGATGTTATTTTGATGATTTGATCACACGAGCAAGTCCGTATGATATTTTTAGACTTGCATGCATGTTTGGTTTGGAGCCCCGAAGCCTTGGGTGAGTTTCGGGTAGGCTACATAGTGTCTAGACTTGGAAAATTTCATCACAGTAAAAATCTGGTGTTGGTAGGTCTCTGATCTCGCATTTGCAAGATCACGCTTCGCATTTACGAAATCCTATGCCAGCCCCAGATCTCGCCAATGCGAGATTTCTGGTTGCAAATGTGAGGCAGCGAAATGCCGCAAATGCGACAAATTCATCGCATTTGCGAGGAATGCCCAAAATAGAAGTGTTCGCAAATGCAAGATCAGCAACCAGTCAAATCAGATTTTAGACGGGGTTGTCACTTCTTTTTCAATTCTCTCAAAACCCTAAACCTCCATAGGAGATTTTTTAAAGACCCAAACTTCTCCAAATCATTGGTAAGTGATCTCTAACTAATTCCTTTAATTCCTTAACAACTTTTAACAAGATTTCAACAAAAAATCTAGAGTTTTCATGGTAAAATTTGGGGTTTTTGGGTAGAACTTAGGAATTTCAAATTTGGGGATTAGACCTCGAATTGAGGTCGGATTCCAAAATCAATTATATACTCGGGCTCGGGGGAGGGGTTTTGGTCCGAACCTCGAGTTTAGACCAAGCGGGTCCGGAGTCGATTTTTTTGATAAGAAACCATAGGAAAGCCATAGTTTTTCAATAAAGTTGATTCCGTTAAGCTATAATTGATCAACTTAAACCAATTATGATTAGATTTGAGCGGATTAAAAGCAAATTCTAAAGGAAAGGTTGTGCTAGAGCAATGATTAGCTTGTGAAATTGAGGTAAGTGCTTGGTTTAACCTTGACTTGAGGGAATAGGAATCCCCAACTTAAATGCTATGTGAATTTGCATGTGTGTGGTGTATAAGTGAGGTGACGAGTATCTATGCACCACCAAATTACTTGTTGAACCTGATCCCTTCCCTGTTTCCTATTTATTTGATTCCTGGCTTAATTGATTATGATCATTGATGTTTACGTGTCTATTTTGTTTCGTCAACTTGAGTTAGGTATTGTTTCAAGTATTTTAGAAGTGTTGGTTGTTCTTTTGGTTTTACTGTGATACATAAAGATTGAGCTGGATGATAGTTGTAACGACCCGATTGGTCGTTTTGAGCTCTAGCGCGTCGTTCAACGGTTGGAAGTCATGAACAACTTATTACATACAGATACGAAATCCATAATAACAACTCCCAGAATCCGGTGTCACAATTTCACGGACTTTCTATGATTACTACAAATAGAGGTCTGAACAAACAAAGTATTACTGCCTCAGAAATACGTAAAGACAAGAATGAAGTAGGATAGAAGGTGACGCCAAGGCCTGCAGTCGCCTGCAGGACCACCTCAGTGTCGCCTGGTGGACTGAAGGAAGCCACCTAGATCAGTATCCACTGGGTCCTGTACCGGGATCTGCACTACAAAAATTGTGCAGGTGTAGTATCAGTACAACCGACCCCATGTACTGAGTAAGTGCCGAGCCTAACCTCGGCGAAGTAGTGACGAGGCTAGGACACGACAAATAATATCACTTGCGCAATTTAATAATATATAAAAGAAATAACGGCCGAAAATAAACAGTTAAGTACAAAACTGGAGGAAAACATGCTAGGGAATAAGGGGGTGGCAATTACTGAAATAATGGAACAAGGCAATGGTTTAAATATCGAAGTAACAACAGGAATTAACAACACAACACAACAAGTAAATATAAACGACACGACATGCCCCCCCGTGCTAAAATATCACAAACACGACATAGAATGTCCCCTCAAGCTAAAACATCATAAACACGGCACGGAATGTCCCCTCGTGCTAAAATATCATAAACACGGCACAGAATGTCCCCTCGTGCTAAAATATCATAAACACCGCACGAAATGTCCCCTCATGCTAAAATATCATAACCACGGCACGGAATATCCCCCGTGCTAAAATATAATAAATACGGCACAGAATGTCTCCTCGTGCTAAAATATCATAAACATGACGTTTGGCAAGGAAAATCAACAATAAGAAACCATAAACGCAAAGGAACAATCAACAGGAATAATACCGTCCCGGCAAGGGACATAGCTATAACCAATCCTACACAAGTGTATAATCTAACAAAATATTTCTCAACCGATCAAGTACTCAACAGTATTAACAACCTAGAATTTCCCTTAACTGAATAACTTCCAAATCGATATTAAATCCATAACACAATAAACCTCAATGAAAATCACACAATTTCTCATATCCGACTCACGGACATACTTGATCACAACATATAGGTACTCTTCACCTCACCTATACATTGGACATGGAATATACACGTAGCAAATAAGACTCAACACTTATTCCCTCAAGCTAAGGTTAGGCCAAACACTTACCTCGACTTCCACGATCAAAATCAAGCCTCAAGCACCGCTTTTCCTTTTGAACCCGACTCCAAATCAATCGTATCTATACATAATTGACTCAATAACATCAATAAATGCTAAACAATTCAATTCCAATGCTTAATTATAGACTTTCTAGCATTCTTACCAAAAATGAAAAAATCGACCCCGGGCCTGCTTGGTCAAAACACGAGGTTCGGACCAAAACCTGGTCACCCATTCACCCACGAGCCCGAATATATAATTTGTTTTGAAATCCGACCCCAAAACGAGGTCAAATTCCTAATTAATCAAAAAGCCTTAGCTCTACCCAAATCCCTAATTTTCTATCCTTAATCTCATGTTTTAGGCCTAGAAATCTAATTGATGTTGATAAAAATGGAAGAAAATTAGTCTAAGATTACTTACCTATGAAGCTATGGTGAAGATTTCTTCCAAGAATCGCCCAAAGAGGTGTGGAGAAGAAGAAGTTGTGAAAATGGGGTAAAAATCCCGTAAGTGTTCTGTTTTGGGCTAAAAGAAATCACTGGGCAAAATTACCCTTCGCGTTCGCGAAGGTCTAACTCCTTTGAACTCTGCGATCGTGAGTCCTTGGCCCCGTTCGTGAAGATCTAGCCTTCCAAGCCTACACGTTCGCGTGCTATAGGCTGCGTTCACGTAGCATTAAGACCACCCAGCCCCAGCCCAAGCCTATACTCTATGCGTTCGCACCGCTGGGGACGCGTTCGCGTAGAGACACTGTCCAGTGCTCCGCGTTCGCGTCTCCCTCTACGCGTTCGCGTAGAGACACTGTCCAGTGCTCCGCGTTCGCGTCTCCCTCTACGCGTTCGCGTAGAGAAAGTCCCAGGCCTTACCTATCTGCCCTTCGCGTTCGCGAGTGTTACCACGCATTAGCGAAGGGTATTTCATTTGACACCTGATCTGCTCCCAAACACCAGATTTTTGCTAAGTTTTACACCCCGACGCCTACCCGAAACTCACCCAAGCCCTCGGGGCTCCAAACCAAATATGCACACAATCTCAAAAACATCCTACGGACTTTTTCGTGCGATCAAATCGCCAAAATAACATCATAAACATCGAATTAACCCCAAAATCAATGAAATTTCTCAAAACTTCTAAGACTTCAAAATTTGCATTTATGGTCCGAATTACGTCCAATGAGTTCCGTTTCTTACCAAACTTTATAGATGTTACATAAATATTATATCGAACCTGTACCGGGCTCCGGAACCAAGATACGGGCCTGATACCACGAATTTCACATACAATTACATTTTCAAAAACCTCTTATATTTTCAAAAAACAATTTCTTTTAAAAATTCATTTCTCGGACTTGGGGCCTCGAAATTCGATTCCGGACATACGCCCAAGTCCCATATTTTCCTACGGATCCTCTAGGACCGTCAAATCACGGGTTCGGGTCCGTTTACCAAAAATGTTGACCAAAGTCAACTTTATTCAAATTTCAAATACAAAATTGTCAATTTTCTCAGTTTTTCACATAAAGGCTCCCCGGCTACACGCCCGGGCTGCGCACACAAATCGAGGTGAGATAAAAGGAGGTTTTCATGACCTCAGAACAACGAATTAGATAGAAATACACGGGGATGACCTTTTGGGTCATCACAATCTCTACCTCTAAAACAAACATTCGTCCTCGAACGAATATAGAAAGGTACCTGAATCGGGGAAAAGATGGGGATATATGCTCCGCATATCGGACTCGGACTCCCAGGCATCTTCCTCAACATGCTGACCTCTCCACTGAACACGGACCGAAGGACAACTCTTCGATCTCAACTAGCGAACCTGCCGGGCTAATATGGCTACCAGCTCCTCCTCATAAGTCAAATCCTTATCCAACTGGACACTGCTGAAGTCTAGCACATGAGAGGGATCAACGAGATACTTCCGAAGCATAAATACATGAAACACCGGATGCACGAATGTTAAACTTGGTGGCAAAGCAAGTCTGTAGGCCACTTCTCCTACCTTCTCAAGGATCTCAAAGGGACCAATGTACCTAGGGCTCAACTTGCCCTTCTTTCCGAACCTCATCACGCTCTTCATCGGCGATACCCGAAGCAATACCCGGTCTCCTACCATGAATGCCAAATCACGAACTCTGCGGTCTGCATAACTCTTCTGCCTGGACTGAGCTATACGGAGTCTATCCTGAATGATCTTCACCTTATCCATGACATCCTGAACTAACTCTGAACCGAATAACATAGCCTCCCCCGGCTCGAACCACCCAACTGGCGACTGACACCGCCTACCATACAACGCCTCATAAGGAGCCATCTAAATGCTCGACTGGTAGCTGTTGTTGTAGGCATCAGCTAAAGGAAAAAACTGATCCCATGAACCTCCAAAGTCAATGACACATGCTCGCAACATATCCTCCTAGATCTGAATAGTCCGCTCGGACTGTCCGTCCGTCTGAGGATGAAACGCTGTGCTCATCTCAACCCCTGTGCCTAACTCACGCTGAAATACTCTCCAGAAATGGGAGGTAAACTGAGCACCTCGGTCAGAAATAATAGACACGGGCACACCATGCAGGCGAACAATCTCCCTGATGTAGATCTTTGCCAACCTCTTCGAAGAATACGAGACTGATACAGGAATGAAGTGTGCTGACTTGGTCGGCCTATCCACAATTACCCAAACGGCATCGAACATCCTCTGAGTCCGTGGGAGTCCGACTACGAAATCCATGGTGATACGCTCCCACTTCCACTCAGGAATCTCAATTCGCTGCATCAAACCACCGGGTCTCCGGTGCTCATACTTAACTTGCTGACAGTTCAAGCACCGTGCTACATATGCCACAATATCTTTCTTCGTCCTCCACCACCAATAATGCTGCCACAAATCCTGGTACATCTTTGCGGCACCCGGATGAATGGAATACCCGGAACTATGAGCTTCCTGCAATATCAACTCACGAAGTCCATCAACACCAGGCACACAAATACGACCCTGCATCCTCAGGACTCCATCATCATCAACCGTAACCTGCTTGTTACCTCCGTGCCGAACCGTATCCCTAAGGACACATAAATGACGATCATCATACTGCCGGTCCCGAATACGGTCAAACAATGAAGAATGGGCCGCAGTATAAGCCAAAACACTACCAGTCTCAGAAACATCCAATCTCATGAACTGATTGTCTAAAGGCTGAACATCTAAAGCAAGCGGTCGCTCCCCGACCGGTATATAAGAAAGACTACCCATACTGGCTGACTTCCGGCTCAAAGCATCGGCCACCACATTGGCCTTCCCCGGATGATATAAGATGGTAATGTCGTAGTCTTTCAACAGCTCTAACCATCTTCTCTGCCTCATGTTCAACTTTTTCTGCTTGAACAGATATTGCAAACTCTTATGATCTGTGAACACCTCACATGACATACCATACAAATAATGCCTCCAAATCTTCAACGCGTGGAAAATGGCTGCTAACTCTAAATCATGAACTGGATAGTTCTTCTCATGAACCTTCAACTGACGTGAAACATAAGCTATAACCTTGCCATCCTGCATCAACACTGCACCAAGTCCAACCCGTGAAGCATCACAATACACGGTATATGGCCCTGAACATGTGGGCAAAACTAACACCGGTGCCGTGGTCAAGGCTGTCTTGAGCTTCTGAAAGCTCGCCTCACACTCATCTGACCACCTGAACTTGACACCCTTCTGAGTCAACTTGGTCATCAGGGCTGCAATAGATGAAAAACCCTCCACAAACCGACGATAATAACCCGCTAAGCCCAAGAAGCTCCGAATCTCCGTAGCTAAGGTGGGTCTAGGCCAATCTCTGACTGCTGAAATCTTCTTGGGATCCACCTGAATACCCTTGGACGACACAACATGGCCCATAAATGCAACCAAACTTAACCAGAACTCACACTTCGAAAATTTGTCATACAACTGACTATCCCTCAGAGTCTGGAGGACGACTCGAAGGTGCTGCTCGTGCTCCTCCCGATTGCGGGAGTAAATCAAAATATCATCAATGAAGACAATCACGAACAAATCCAAATAAGGCCTGAACACTCGGTTCATCAACTCCATAAAGGCAGCTGGAGCATTTGTCAACCGAAACGACATCACCAAGAACTCATAATGACCATACCGAGTGCGAAAGGTCATCTTAGGGACATCTGATGCCCTAATCCTCAACTGATGGTAGCCAAATCTCAAGTCAATCTTTGAAAACACTGTGGCACCCTGAAGCTGGTCGAACAAATCATCAATCCTCGGCAAAGGATACTTATTATTGATAGTAACTTTGTTCAGTTGCCTGTAGTCAATACACATTCTCATTGTGAAATCTTTCTTCTTAACAAACAACATTGGTGCACCCCAAGGAGAAACACTAGGCCTAATGAAGCCTTTAGCTAGCAAATCCTGTAACTGATCCTTCAACTCCTTTAGCTCTGGCGGGGCCATACGATATGGCGGGGTAGAAATGGGCTGAGTGCCCGGAGCCAAATCAATGCAAAAGTCAATATCCCTGTCGGGTGGCATACCCGGTAGGTCAGCAGGGAATACCTCTGGAAACTCACGAACAATGGGCACAGAATCCATAGGAGAAACCTCAGCACTAAAATCACGAACATACGCCAAATAGGCCAAACAACCCTTCTCGACCATGCGCCGAGCCTTCATATATGAGATAACTCTGCCGGAAGAATGACCAGGAGTCCCCCTCCACTCCAATCGAGGTAATCCCGGTAAGGCCAAGGTCACAGTCTTGGCATGACAGTATAGAATAACATGATAGGGAGACAACCAATCCATCCCCATAATGACATCGAAATCAACCATATCAAGGAGTAACAGGTCTACACGAGTCTCAAGACCACCAATAACCACTATGCATGAACGGTAGACTCGATCTACCACAATAGAATCACCCACCGGTGTAGATACATATACAGGAGTACTCAGGGAATCACGAGGCATAATCAGATAAGATGCAAAATATGAAGACACGTAGGAAAATGTGGACCCCGAATCAAAAAACACCGAAGCATCTCTGCTGCAAACTGAAACCATACCTGTAATGACTGCGTCAGAGGCCTCAACCTCAGGTCTGGCGGGAATAGCATAGCATCAGGGTTGAGCCCCACCAATATGAACATCCCTGGGTCGACCCACTACGGGCTGACCTCTACCTCTCATAGTCTGTCCTCCACCTCTAACTGTCTGGCCTCCACCTCTGGCACCTCGACCTCCACCCCTAGCTGGCTGAGGGGGTGGGGGTGCACCTGATGCGGGAATCATAACACGTGAACCCTGATGCTGAGAACCACTAGAAGCTCGGAGGAAAAACCTGGAAATGTGCCCTGGAACACCATAAGTGTAGCAAGATCTCTACTGCTGGGACTGTTGGCCCTGAAACTGTCCCTGTCGACAAGAATACCCACTCTGAAAGCTCTGAAATGGCGGTGCACTGATAGGAGCTGGTGGTGCACTGCGGGATACCTGAAGGGCTGACTGTAATGGTATGGGAGGATGACCTTTTCCAAAAGAATCTCTGCCTCCAGATAAGGCACCACTGAATCGGCCAAAATGACGAGGCCTCTTGTCAGACCCCTTACCATTGCCCTGTGATAATACCATCTCAATCCGCCTGTCCACATTGGCTGCCTCCTGAAATGAAATATCAGTACCTGTCTTTCTGGCCATCTGAAGTCTAATCGGCTGAGCTAGCCCTTCAATAAACCTCCTCACTCTCTCTCGATCAGTGGGGAGTATCATAATAGTATGTTTGGCCAAAGTGATAAACCGGGTCTCGTACTGGGTAGCTGTCATAGAGTCTTGCTGGAGACGCTCAAACTGCCTCCGAAGATCCTCTCTCTAGGTAACTAGTAGAATCTTCTCCAAGAACAACTCGGAGAACTGATCCCAAGACAAAGGCGAAGACCCAGCTGGCCTATTCAAACAGTAATCCCTCCACCAAGTCTTGGCGGAACCAGAAAGGCAGAAAGTAGCAAAATCGACCCCATTGGTCTCCACGATCCCCATGTTCCGAAGAACCTCATAGCAACTATCTAAGTAATCCCGGGGATCCTCTGATGGTGCACCACTGAAAGTAGTAGGAAATAACTTGGTGAACCGATCCAATCTCCATAAGGCATCAACAGACATAGCAGCTCCCTCAACGACCTGTGCCACAATACCCGGCTGAGCTACTCCAGATGTCTGAGGTGCTGGAGTCTGGAACTGAGAAGGTAACTGCTCTGGTGTGTGCGGGTAGCAGGAGTTTGGGCCCCTCTCCCAGCCTGAGAGACGGCTGGTGCTGTAGGAAGTAGACCGGCCTGAGCCACGCTTTCCATAAGGCCCACTAAGCGTACCAGAGCGTCCTGAAGTACCGGGTGGCAATGAACCTCTCTGGGACCTGAGCTGGTCCAATCGGAACTGTCTGAGCAGGAACCTCATCGGCAAACTCTACTTGAGGATCCTCCACTGGGGCTGCTGCTCTGGGCTGAGCCCTGCCTCTACCTCGGCCTCTAGCACGACCTCGACGCCTCATAGGAGCTGCAACTGGAGGATCGGGCTGCTGATCGGTAGATGAGGAAGCACGCGTTCTCGCCATCTGCGAGAGGATAGCATAGAACTCAATTAGCATTTAAAATTCAAATCGCACGACAGAGAAGAGTAAATGTGAAGTTATTCCTAACTGTGCAACCTATAGGGGATAAGTACAGACGTCTCCGTACCGATCCCTCAGACTCTACCAAGTTTGTCCGTGAATTGTGAGACCTAAGAAATCTAGTGCTCTGATACCAACTTGTCACAACCCGAATTTCTCACCTTCAGGACCGTGATGGCGCCTAACATTGAACTGCTAGGCAAGCCAACGTTACCGGTTATTCTAACTTGTTTCTTTATTTTTAACAATTAAAAGGCGATATACAAGATCAGTATAAATAAAAGTGCGGAAGAAATAGAATCTACCAACTTAATTACATACAAATACGAAATCCATAATAACAACTCCCATAATCCGGTGTCACAATTTCACGGTTTGTCTATGAATACTACAAATAGAGGTATGAACAAACAAAGTATTACTGCCTCAGAAATATGTAAAGACAGGAAAGAAGTAGGATAGAAGGTGACGCCAAGGCCTGCGGATGCCTGCATGACCACCTTAGTGTCGCCTGGTGGACTGAAGAAAGCCGCCTAGATCAGTATCCACTGGGTCCTGTACCGGGATCTACACAACAAAAATTGTGCAGGTGTAGTATCAGTACAACCGACCCCATGTACTGAGTAAGTGTCGAGCCTAACCTCGGCGAAGTAGTGACGAGGCTAGGAAACGACAAATAATATCACCTGCACAGTTTAATAATATATAAAAGAAATAACGGTAGAAAATAAACAGTTAAGTACAAAAACGGAGGAAAACATGCTGGGGAATAAGGGGGTGGAAATTACTGAAATAATGGAACAAGGCAATGGTTTGAATACCAAAGTAACAACAGGAATTAACAACAAAGCACAACAAGTAAATAGAAACGGCACGACATGTCCCCTCGTGCTAAAATATCACAAACACGACACGAAATGTCCCCTCGTGCTAAAACATCATAAACACGGCATAGAATGTCCCCTCGTGCTAAAATATCATAAACACAACACAGAATGTCCCCTCGTGCTAAAATATCATAAACACGGCACAGAATGTCCCCTCGTGCTAAAATATCATAACCACGGCACAAAATGTCCCCCATGCTAAAATATCATAAACACGACATGGAATGTCCCCTCGTGCTAAAATATCATAAACACGACGTTTGGCAAGGAAAATCAACAATAAGAAACCATAAACGCAAAGGAACAATCAACAGGAATAATACCTTCCCGATAAGGGATACAACTATAACCAATCCTACACAAGTGTATAATTTAACAAAATATTTCTCAACCAATCAAGTACTCTACAGTATTCACAACCAAGAATTTTCCTCAAATGAATAACTGCCAAATCGATATTAAATCCATAACACAATAAACCTCAATGAAAATCACACAATTTCTCATATTCGACTCACGGGCATGCTTGACCACAACATATAGGTAGTCGTCACCTCACCTATACATTGGACATGGAATATACACGTAGCAAATAAGACTCAACACCTATTCCCTCAAGCTAAGGTTAGGCCAAACACTTACCTCGACTTCCACGATCAAAATCAAGCCTCAAACACTGCTTTTCCTTTTGAACCTGACTCCAAATCAATCGTATCTAGACATAATTGACTCAATAACATCAATAAATGCTAAACACTTCAATTCCAATGCTTAATTATAGACTTTCTAGCATTCTTCCCAAAAATGACCCCGGGCCCGCTTGGTCAAAACACGAGGTTCGGACCAAAACCCGGTCACCCATGAGCCCGGATATATAATTTGTTTTGAAATCCGACCCCAAAACGAGGTCAAATTCCTAATTAATTAAAAAAACCTAGCTCTACCCAAATCCCTAATTTTCTATCTTTAATCTCATGTTTTAGGCCTAGAAATCTAATGGATGTTGATAAAGATGGAAGAAAATGAGTCTAAGATTACTTACCTATGAAGATATGGTGAATATTTCTTCCAAGAATCACCCAAAGAGGTGTGGAGAAGAAGAAGTTGTGAAAATGGGGTAAAAATCCCGTAAGTGTTTTATTTTGGGCTAAAAGAAATCACTCGGCAAAATTACCCTTCGCGTTCGCGAGCCCTTGGCCGCATTCGCGTAGCATTAAGACCACCCAGCCGCAGCCCAAGCCTATACTCTATGCGTTCGCACCCCTGGGGACGCGTTCGCGTAGAGACACTGTCCAGTGCTCCGCGTTCGCGTCTCCCTCTACGCGTTCGCGTGGAGAAAGTCCCAGGCCTTACCCATATGCCCTTCGCGTTCGCGAGTATTACCACGCGTTTGCGAAGGGTATTTCATCGGACACCAGATCTGCTCCCAAACACCAGATTTTTACAAAGTTTTACACCCCGACGCCTACCCAAAACTCACCCGAGCCCTCGGGGCTCCAAACCAAATATGCACACAACCTCAAAAACATCCTACAGACTTATTCGTGCGATCAAATCGCCAAAATAATATCATAATCATCGAATTAAACCCCAAAATCAATGAAATTTTTCAAAACTTCTAAGACTTCAAAGTTTGCATTTATGGTCCGAATTACGTCAAATGAGTTCCGTTTCTTTCCAAACTTTACAGATATTACATAAATATTATATCGAACCTATACTGGACTCCAGAACCAAGATACGGCCCGATACCACGAATTTCACAAATAATTACATTTTCAAAAACCTCTTATATTTTTAGAAAATAATTTCTTTTAAAAATTTATTTCTCGGACTTGGGGCCTTGAAATTTCAATTCCGGGCATACGTCCAAGTCCCATAGTTTCCTACGGATCCTCCGGGACCGTCAAATCACGTGTCCGGTACCAAAAATGTTGACCAAAGTCAACTTTATTCAAATTTCAAATACATAATTATCAATTTCCTCAGTTTTTCACATAAAGGTTCCCCGACTACACGCCCAGGCTGCGCACGCAAATCGAGGTGAGATAGAAGGAGGTTTTCATGACCCCGGAATACCGAATTAGCTAGAAATACACGGGATGACCTTTTGGGTCATCACAAGATCGCAACCATATGGCCGCGTTCACACAGTACAAAAGGGACCCCCTGATGTGTTGGAGAATTTCGGCACATTTAATACCATATTGCTTAGACTAGGGATCGTTTCAAGAGCATTTACTCTTATTAATCATAGTATTTTGGTGTTTTGCAGTACACAAGGTGTAAACACTCAAGACCATGCAAAAGGAAGTTAAAAGAAGAGAAAAGAGAAGGAAAATGGTCAAATGCGATCGCATCTTCAACATGCGAATCGCATTTCAAGCCTGGGTGTCGCATACCGCAACAGAAAGTTGAGTCAAAATTAAGGAGTGAAATTCGGCCACATATGCGGCCGCATATCCCAAATGCGAACCGCATTTGAATCGCATGTTCATCTGATGCCTGAAGCCACACTGCAAATGCGACGCATGAATGCGATCGCATATCCCAAATGCGATACATCTCTGGGACCTAGGGTTTTTAGATGCGATGGAAGAAGCTAAGATGCGAACTGCATTCCTGTTATGCGACAGGAATGCGATCGCATATCGTCCGTCAGGGGTG